>PVLD010005035.1:0-13001 GCA_004027595.1 Dinomys branickii | reverse complement strand
ATTGCGGATTATTAGGTAAACTAGTAAGAATTAAGATGAGTTTCTTAAGTTTCTATGTACTTTTATAAACAACCCAAGAAGGAATTTTTAAAATACTGAAATTACAAAATGAGGAAAATAAAACTAACTATAAAAGGTAATTAGTTATTTTATATGTATATATATATATATATATATATATATATATATATATCTCCTGAACACCATAAAACATTTCTAAGTTAAAGGGAAGGTCTAAATAAATGACCATGTATATTCTTTTAATATATTGAAATACTCAATCTTATTAAAATGTCTATTCTCCATATCAAATTAATATGTAGCTTTAAAATATTCACTATTATAAATCTAGATTTTATTTAAAAATAGAAAGAGTGACTGTCAGTTATGTAGAAATCCAAAATATCAGTAGCAACTAAAACTAGCTTTGGAAAAAATAAAGCAAAGCCAGGAGACTTTTAGTACATAAATTCAAAGCATACTAAAATGCTTTGTAATTCTGTGTCAGCAAGGCTATGGTTTTAGGGTGGGGAGAACCACATAGATTAATAGAACATAGCAGATTCAGCTACTGAACAAAAACTTATGACCAATTGATTTTTCCAAAGGTGCCAAGGCAATTCAACGGAGAATGTGTGTTTTCAATAAACTGTAACAGAACAGCTGTTATGTAAATTAAAAGAGACCCTTAACTTGCTCTTAACACACTGTATACACAATGATGTCTTCATAATGAATCATACCCATAAGTGTAAGTACGAGAAATAGAAAACATCTTGAACAGAACATTGAAGAAGAGTTCTGAGTTTGAACAACAAAGCTTTCTCAAGAACAAACCTGGAACTGTAAAAGAAAAATTTTAATGGGTAATAATTTGTCAAAATAAAACATATGATCTTTGTGAGATAGCATTAAGGGAATGAAAATATAACAAACTAGGGAAAATTTTTAAATGTAAATTTCACAAAATATTGTATCAAAAATGCATAAAAATTCTTACAAATTGTTGATGACAATCCAATAAGCAGGCAGGAAACCATTAAACAGCCTGAGAATCAGAAAAGGTGTGTAAAGGATACAAGGGAATATAAGCCTAGATTTGAAAGCATTAGTGACTAAAACTACAGAAATTAAAATCATAATGTGATAGTTCTTGCTAAAACAGCTAAACAAATGAATACTATTTGTTTTCAGAAGTAAAGAAGAATATGGAAAAAGTGGACTTCTCAAACATTGTCACTGCGAACGAAAAAATGACACAGAAACTTTAGAAAATAATTTGGCACTAAAAAGTACTTTTTAAATGCTTCAGCAGTATGCGTGTGTGTGTTTGTTTAAGGCAAAATATATACTTACCATAGGAACTGGCATTTCCTGTCCAAGGAAGATATCCAAGAGAAACAAAAACATATGTCCATGTAAAGAACTATCTGTGAATGCTTGTAGAAAAATTAGTCATAATAGTCCAAAATTATATTAAACAAAATGTGGTTCAACTGGTGAATGAGTAAAATAGGATCTATATATACTCACAAGCAGTTTTCAACTAACCATCAAAGCATGCAGAAGCATGGATGATTCTCCGGGAACATAATACAAAAAAGAAACCAGACAGAAAGAATTATATGCTGTATTGTATATCTTATGTGAAATTTCCAGAAGAGGCAAAGCATAGGACACACAAAAACATGAACATAAGATTCCGATTGCTTGAGGGTAGGACTGCAAGCAGTGAAAGACGGCAAATATGCCTGAAGGGATCTGGGGCATGGGTACATTCTAAAACTTTTTGGTGAGGCTGTGCATGACTGTAACCATTTATTAAAACTTTCAATGTTTAGCTTTCATGTAAGTGAATTTTGAGGCACGTAACTATGCTCAGCAGAAGTGTCAGAATAAATTTAACAAACTATATGAATATAAAAATGTGAAAATTCATATACATTGCAAGGATGTATGTAAAAGGGACCATAGCTTGTAATATGCAGTTATTTTAAAGTATTTTTGCAGATAGATTTTTATAAGAGGTAGCACATTTTATATTCAGAAACGTAGTATTCTGAGCTTTAATATAGTTTAACATTATTTGTTAAATGTAATCACGTAAGCAATAAAACAATCCAGAGCTCTAAAACAATACAAAACTTTCCATTTTCCTACCAATGATGTGAAATTCTTATTAACAACTGTATCAGATTCTGCTTATCAGAGTTCTGTGCCTGCATTATAACGTGTCTTTCCTTTATGATCTTTATTATACACCTTCTTTGTAACTCATGCTCTTTCTGAACTCCTATGATCTGAACATTTGCCGTGTAAGTTGCTAAATTAATTTTCCATTTTCCATTTTCATAGGCTATAACTTAAGATTTGAAAGAGTTGCCTAGAATAAAATGCATATTATTAGTAAATGGAATTTATTCAGTTCAATTTACTAATACAGGGGCTTATTTTATTCATCCTGATATATTCATAAAGAATATTTGTTAATTGTGTGCTTCAGATGTCAATGGTTTCTTTAGGACAGCATTGAGATTCCTGGGGATAAATGCCTAAGGAAATCTTAAATGTCCTCCTGCATACTTTGTGTCAAAATATTACAAACAAACACTAAAAACATATTTTACTTGAAAATATATAAAATTACATCAAATCAAACTGAAACCTATTTTGTTTTTGCACTCCACTAGCCATCTCTGTAAACTTAATTTATCCTTTAAGCAATAAAAAATGTATGTATGTTTGAAGTTAGAGGATAACATCTTACATTTGTTCAGATGAGTCTCTAATTACCCACAAAAGTGAATGATGTGGATTCAAACCCAATTTAATCAGAGGTTTGTAATTTTAGGTAGAAAATTATGTGGTCAGCTTTCATTATAAGCAACCATGATTAGGGTAATGACTAAGTCATTTTTGAAATCGTATATACATAAAAGTTAGAGCTAGGAAGAAAGTTTTTATCCATTTCAATAATGAAAGTGTCTCTTGTGGTACTGGCTTACAGGAATAATTATTCTGAGAGATCTAAAAGTAATATTTTAGAGGCACCATACCTGACTACTTCCCAAATTAGAAGAAGTATAGTACACAAAGATGAACTATATTTTATAAATAATTAATCAACATGAATAACTTTTATTTACTCTAAAACAGTTATTAAAGTCCTTATCTTGAAAATTTTGTGGCAATAGTATAATTTTTTAACAAGAGATGCTACATTATCTCTAGCTAGAAATTCAGGAAACAATTTTTTTTTTCTAGAGTTAAAAGAGACAAGGCACATCAAGTTTCCAAATACAGGAAGCAATTTTTAAAACATATTCAGAAAAAAAAATAGAAAAACAAGAAAAAACACAGTAATACTGCAACAAATATTTTGACAGCTACATACTTTGCCCATGTCAAATGACCTGCTTCACACCAATAATTAAAATAAAAATATTTCAATATTGCTCTATTCTGTGTATACTTCATATATCCTTTTTTTCAATAAAAGATTTAAACATAGTTTACTTTGGTCTAGAGCAAGGGAAGTTGTTAAAACCTTTTATGATTGTGGGACTGGGAAGCATAATTACTTTAGAATCTAATTTGCGTGCATCAACAGTATCAGAATCAAACTCTAACATATTGGAAGTAATTTCTTAAAAAGCCATCTCATTAAATAGTCACCCAAATTAAAAATCTTTCAAAGACACTTTGGCAGTAGGTCATTTGGGCTACGTTTAAATATCTGTGAAAGGGAACTACCCCCATTAGAAATTTAACAATGTACACTGTGTCTTTTTCTAACACAGTTTTCACATAACTTGAGATGAAATCTACAACCTGCGTTTTGGTACAGCGAAAAAAAAGAATATATCATTCTTTCTGACTACAACCTTCTCAATAGCTACAAGTTTTTAACATCCTTTTTCCATTTCAAGGTGGACAATCCTAAGATTTCTAACTCCTCATTTGAGGTAAATAATGATCACTTCAAAAGATAGTGAAAAACCACCTTTGGTGGAAAGACTCTGATCTGTCTCTCCTTCCTTGCTCCATTTATAAGTAAGTTTTCTAGTTTAAAATATTGTTTGCCTCATAGCAAGTAAGGGATCTCACCCAATGTATTTTTTTAGTACAAGGAATCAAACTAAATATATTTAAATATCTCTGAGAACAGAGAGAATTCAAATAAAGAACCTTGAAAAAATGTAAAAAAAAAAGAACAAAAGAAGAACAGAGCTTAGAGGATCAAAAACAATTAGATCATGTTAAAAATAATACAACAGTAAGAGTCAAAGAATAGAAATTCAGAGCATGCTTAAACACAAGGTGATACAAGGATAGTGAGATTACTGAACAACAAAACAAGGAAGAACACACATATAAAGATGGAAGAATTTTTACCAGGCATGTAGCTCAGTGGCACAGCATCTGCCTTGGCAAGCACGAGGTCCTGAGTTTGATTCCTAGTAGCCCTCCCCCAAAAGAGAAAAGAAACAAAAATATATAGAATTTTTTCAAAAAGAGAATTAAGCAAATATTACATTATAGAGAGAGTAGAATCCTAAATTTGTTTCATAATTATCTCACATGGTAAAAATAAAGACAATATGAAGATAGGTGAGCCCCAGGAAAGACAAGAGACAGAGGCAACATGGGAACAGACATATTTACTGTTCTTGAAAAAAGACTTTGGCACATATTACAGTTGCCATGCTATATGGGCCAGCATGTAATATAACACTTCTATAGGGAAGAAATATTAACTAGTAGAGTCTTAGATTGATTTAAAAAGATTCCATTTATAAATAAATTCTAACAATCTTTAAATTGCAAGTCATGAGAAGAAAGCTTATAATTTTCTTACAGCAAAAGCAGAACAAACACCAATCTAATTATAAAATGATGGTAGCTTCGTTATAAGTAATTTTAAACACAAAGTATATTTTATTTAAGAAATTATCAGAATGCTTTCAGCAGGAAAACAATATAGAAAAGCCCTAGGTCTCATATCTTTGTGAAAAGATTAGTTGAGTTTGACAGCTTATAGTATGATAAATTAAAGATAACAATATAAAAGTTAAAAAGGATGAATACTGTGATGAGTTATAAGAAGAAATATTATTGAAAATATAGGTTAATATAGCTAATGTGTACTTTTAAATGTTATTATTAGCTTTTTGCATATCCTGAAGAGGCTCATAATATTTAAAATAATATTTTGTGTATCAGTTTGCAAGAGCTAATGTAACAGATATTAAAGGCTGAGTGTCTCAAATGACATAAATGTATTTGCCCATGGTTGTAGCATCTAAAACTCCAAGATCAAAGTGTGGTAGAGCTCATTTCTCCTGAGATTTCTCTCCTTGGCTTGTAGATGTCCTATTTGTTACTGAGTTTACATGGTCTTGCCTCTGGAAAATGAAAAATAGAAGAATGCTGTATCCATTAGACCAGGAGTAGATATATTAATTCCAGACAAAAATTATCAATGGTAACAGAATCTTCCATAATGAAACCAGGTTAGTTATCCAAAAGTACAATACAGCACCATATATATGAGAGTGGGACAGAGACAGAGACAGAAAGAGAGAGATAGAGAGAAAGAATCAAAATATCCCAAGAAAGAAATGGTAGAATTATTAGATGAATAGATGAACTCACTCTTATGACTCATAATTGATATTGAATGCCTATGTTTTATTCATTTATAGGTCAAGAAGACAAAAGTTCAATGACGACATAGTTAACTTGGACAGCACTGTTAACCTGACCTTTATTCAGCAGTACCAAAATATGTATTATTTTTAAAATCACAAGTAGTATTCTTCAAAATAGATCATATTATTGACTATATAAGGGACCTTAACAAATTTACAAGAAAATGAGTTGCTATGAGGAGCTAAGCTTTCACATCCCTGCACAACTCCTACATTGAAATCCTGAACCCAAGGTGATAGTGTTAACAAACGAGTTCTTTGGGTGGTTACTAGACCATGAGGACAGAGCCCTTATAAATGAGCTTAGCAGCCTCATAAAAGAAGCTGGAGAGACATGGCTCCCATCTGTAACATGTGAAGGTGCAGGGAGAGAACCCACTCTCAATGAGAAACAGTCCTTCTGAATTGAATATGCCGGTACCTTGATCTTAGACTTGCCAGCCTCCAGGACAGTGAGGAAACTAATTCTTGCTATCTATGAATCACCAAGTTTGCGTGGTTTTGTTGTAGGAAAGCCAACATGAACTAGTTAGTCACTACTTGAACATAAATGATTCTGAGGAAGTTTTGGTATAACAATAATATCGTTTTCCTTTTATGCTTAGTTGTTGTGTGATGATGCAAGCTATTGTAAACAGTACAGGCATGTGTGTTTGTCCTTACTGTCTATTGCTACCCAACAAATTGCCTGAAACCTAATGGCCTCAAATAGCATTTAATTCTTGTAGTTTTTTATAAGTCATAAACCCAGGCTCACCTTTCCCTTTTTCTCTTTCTTTGTTCTCTCCCAAGCCTACAGAAAGGTTTAGGGCAATTTGCAGTCATTTTAAGACGCAAGAAAGGAAGGATCTGATTTCAAAATTCACTTATTCTTCTGGAAGCTAGAAAGTTCCTTGTAGACTGTTACAGTATTTCCATTCCTCACCAGCCACTAGCTGGAGGATGTCCTCAGTCTTTGCCCTGTGGAATACTCTCAGGTGGGCAGAATTGGTAGGCTATGGTCATAAAAGAAATCCCTTTTCTTTAGCCATATTCTCTTTGTTAGAAGGAATCCTCTAGGTTCAGTCCATACTCACGGGGAGTTGATTAAAAAGGGTGTGATTAACAGACTGTAGAGATCATTAGGAGGCATATTATAAATTGATTATAACAGTGTTTTTGCTCTTCTACCAACCTATAAATTATACCACTATATAAAACACAGTATTATTTGGAACATGAACAAGAACAAGTATTAGGGTATCGTTCTGATGCAAAAACTTGATTTGTATAGTTGGTTGTCAAAATATTTTCAATAAAAATAAACCCTTGACAATCATTAATTTTCAGTTGTCTATTAAAGGCACTTGCTATATGTCATAAGGTAAAATAACTCATAATATGTCCATAAAGAAACATGTTTGGATGCTTTCCTTTTAAACTGTAGATGCAGATATTTAAGAAAGGCAGGGTACTCCTAGAAGGAGAACAGTATTATTTTCCATGAAGCTTTCATTAATTTCCAGTACTGAATTGCAGGGTACTCAAATTGCAGGAACTTGAGCAGAAACTATAGTCCCTAGAGGCCTCTGCTAATTGTGATCCTAAGGCAAATCGTTAAAGCAAACTTTTCTTAATTAGATATATTTCCCAAGTTGGACGCAGAATAACCCACAGCTTCCACAATGGTGCTGGAGATCTTAGCATTGATTGCCTTTTCTTAAACAGTCAATGTAAAAGACTCCAGTTCAATCAGACATATCTCTAAATATTTCAAGTGTTTCAATGAGCTGAAATTAGATAAATCTGGAGCTTTCCTTCAAGAAATATAATTTTCAAAATACACTCCTATTTCTATTGATGAGTGTAACCTGAATTGCTTTCCTGTGCTGATAGAAGAACCTCTAATTATTCAAGTTAAATAGAATTGGGCCCTGTAAAATATGTCTATATATAAACACTCCAGTAAGAGAGAGGGAAATGAGTATGTGTGCACACAGTTTAAAAATAAGATGCTTCTATTAACCTACACTATTTTATTCATACTCCAAATCTGAAGGGTAAAATATCTCACAGTTGGAGAACAGTTTATACAAATGCCTCATACTTTCTTTCATATCCCTGGTGCTTCACCAGAGCCAAATTTGAACTTCTGTATAACCATTAAATAAAGTCAGTTGACATGTCACTTTTTGGAGATAGCAGGCTAACTGATAAACCAGAAATGCAAAAAAGTTAATTGAATGCATTTTCCTTTTGTATATTTGTGGAAATAAAACTTTCTGGTAAATATTTTCCTAGAGAAACACTGGACAAGATTCAATATTTTTCACTCAATTGTATATTTTTCTTCTCAACATTTGTAGGTATAGACATATCCATCCTATAAAAAGGTATTAATTGTTGTCCTATGCATAGTGACTGTATGGATTGCTTCTTTTTCACCTTTTATCTTTTGGATCTCTGTGGAGGAACTTGGCTTCCCTAACTTTTAAGGTTCCTTCAGAAGAAGTAATTTAATCTGAATCATGTTTATTTGATTATTCTAGGAGAATCAAGGTGCAATTTTCATAGACTTCTCTGCTGCTTCTAAGAAATGAAGTTTCTGCAGTGATTGCACATTCTGCTGTGAACCTACATTCTGTAAGTCCTACAGAAGGTGGCTACCACACTGGGATTATAAAGAGGTAGGTCTCAAGTCCATCTAATTCTTAGGTTCAGTATGCAGAAAATCAGTCATTATCAAATTTTCAAACATTAGAAATTACACAGAGTTTCACTAGACAAGATTGTAAGATGATTTGTATAGTACACTATCAGTGTACTATACTGCATAGTACACCAGTAGTTGCTATACTGCATACTGCTGTCTTCAAGTTAGTTGTTCAGATTACCAGGTATAAACATGCAAAATTGGTAAAAACAAAACAAAACAAAAAGAGGTTAAAAAATTAAGCATTAACTTTTCCTTTCGATAAACCATTAGACACTGACTATACAGTTATCCCAGCTGTCCTTCTATGTACATATATATGTATATGAATATTTTTCCCTTCCTTCTTTCTTTTTCTCCTTTCCCTCATCCCAGTTGTTCTTTCCTTTGAGCAATTTCAATATTAGTTCTTAAATGGACAAACCTTTCATTGCTTTACTAATAAATATTTCACATTATGGATATAACATGATTTGTTTAAACATAGAAAGACACTAAAATTATGTTTAGTTTTTAACTATTACAAATAAGATTCACATAAACATCTATCTACATGGTTTTATATGAACATTTGCATATTGCTGTAGGTAAATGTCTAGGACTGCTATTGTAGGTTTGAAACATTGCACATTTTCTTAAGGAAATACAAAATTGTTTTACCTAGTCATTACACCACTTTATGGTCCCACCAAGTATATGGGAGTGATTTCATTTCTCTGCATATCTTCCCGCATTTAGAATTTTAGCTGCTTGAATATGTACACGACACTATCTCATTGTAGCCTTAACTTGCACTTCTCTAATGAACTGTACTATTATACATCTTTGTGTGTGCATATCTTCCAGTGGTACAATCTCTGTAGCAAAGTAATTTCTCATGTTCTTGGCCTATTTCCACTTGAGTTGTTTTTATTACTATTGAATTTTAAGCCATTTATATTTTTAGACAACGATCCATTGTTGGATGTTGTAGGCAAATGATTTTCCTGTCCTACCACTTATATTTTCATCCTCTTAAGAGATTCTTTGACAGATTTTTACTTTTCATGAAATTTAACTTACTAATTATTTTCCTCTGGTGAAGGATGCATTTGCTAAGAAATTTAAGGGCTCTTCACCAACCTCTAAGTCCCAAATACGTTTTTTTGTATGTTTCCTCTTCATAAAATTTGGTGGTTTACATGAGGCTTTTAACTATATGATCCATGTTGGCTGTATTAGTTTTGTGTAATGTATGAATTATTATGCGAGTTTTGAAATTTAAATCAAGGGGTTTTTTTTTGTTTATGGATATACTAGTCCTCCAGCATAAATTACTGAAAAACTTTTAACACTGAATTATTTCAGTTGCCCATTTGTGGAGGGGCTACTTACAGGGTACTTCATTTTTCTATGGTCTTACAGGACATGCACCCATGAGTATTACACAGACACAATTACTATCTGTAGGTTGTGAACTGTGAAGACAGGTAAACAGGTTTCTCACAATTTCTTTTTCTTCTTTTCAGAATTATTCAGTTATTTTGAGTCTTCATCTTATCTCTACTGGCAAAGAAATCATGCCAGTTTTAGGCTTATATATTAATGTGGAGAAAATTGACCTCCCATTATGGCTTGTGTCTTCAGGTGTCTGCAAATCCTCATGCAGTTATGGGGTGGCTGTTAGAGTTTATGGTTCATCCATGATCCAAAGCTGGGATTACGGGTGTGAGAGCCATATCCTAGGGCGAATAGTTTGTATATGTAGGGGAGAGAAAGAGGCTGCCGGCTGTCATTCCTCCGGCCATTCCTCCCTTCTTGCGCTTGTTGCTTTGCTGTGTACCGCCTCCATGAACTGTTGCCCTCTGCCACGTGCCACTGTGCCCCAGAAACAGCCAAGTATGGACTGAAACCTCCACAAACTGAAAGCTAAATAAAGCTTTCCTGCCTTTATTTTGGGTGTTGGGTATTTTGTGGCAGCAAAAAGAAAAAAGTAACCAAGACATCTCCACACTCTGTTTAGTATTCCAGTCCATAGACAGGTTATGCCTCTTTATTCTAGATCTGCTTTGATATTTGTCTGTTGTATTAATTTAAAGAACCAAGTCTTTTGTTGATGGAGTACCTCTAATATCATTTTCAATTTCACGGGTATCAGTACTTAACCGTGATTGTCTCGTTCCCTCCACCTGCTTTAGGTTCACTTTTGTTCTCTTAATTCTGCTTTCTTGAGGTGGAAATTTAAAATATGTTATACAATTTCTCTTTTCTAAAGAAGGCACTTCACACTTTAGACTCTCACTGCAGCACCGCTTCACCTCCGCTCCGCAGATTTCAACTCGTATTGTCACTTTCGTCCACTGCAGAGTAGTTTTTGCTCCATTGACGTTTCTTTGCCCGTGGATTATCTGTAGTGTCTTCTTAGGTGTTTGACGACGCTTTGGTAAACTTCGTTACTGACTTATCGTTTGTTCCCACTGTGGCAAGAATAACATTCTACACAGAATCTGAGGACTTCTAACTTTGTAGAAAATTGATTTATTGTCTAGAATACGATTTACACGTGGGATATGTTTTCTCCCCCCCCCCTTTTCCCTCTCCCCACTCCCTTCTTCTCTTTTTCACTCTTTTAACTTCTGTTGTTTTAAAAAATACTTTACAACATTTTAGGATTTTCTCTATATTTCCATGTCATGTTGTATCTCTTTGTATAGCTTTAATGATGATGGCTGTAGGTAATCATTATTAAATGCTTTATATATGCATTACTTCCCAGAGTATAATGTCTTTATCACTCCACCAGTTTAGGTGATATATAGAAACTCAGTCATCACACAAATTTTCCTTTCCCAAATTTATTTATTTACTTATTTGCGGTACTGGGGATCAAACTCAGGACCTTGTGCTTGCTGGGCAGGTACTTATTGCACTGAGCTATATCCCCAGCCCTTCCTTTCCCAAACTTATGGTAGGATTGTTTGAACATTTTCTTGCCCGTACATTTGCACTACATCAGATAGTTTATGATTATTCAGCTATCACATATAATTTAGAAAATTCAAAAGGAGAATAACTCCCCTACTCATATTTTAGTATACAACTTCACATGGATTGTATGGATACTATTTGAATTTTTAAATGAAATATATGTTTATTTATGGACCCACATTTTAATCTTGTTATACTGGATCTAAAAGTAACTGGATTGCAATAAATTCTTGCCAAAGTTAAAATAATATACATTAATCTATAGGAAACCAAACTTGCAAATATTTTGTAGACAATTTACCTTAATATTAAAAATGATAAAGAATAATGATTTTTGAGATTTCTATTTACCTGTTTAACCAGAAAGTTCATTATTCCCTCTTCACTGAGGTCTTCAAAATTTAAGTTTTTCCTTCAGTATAACAGCCCCCATTTGATTCTTCCTTATATATCTACTATTGCTGAAATTTCCTATCTTTTTGACTACTCAAAGAATATTCATAGTCATTCAAGAAAATACTTTGATGACAGTTACTTTTCAATGTTTGTGAGATAATTCTATTGTCTGTTTTACCTAAGTATCAGCATCTGTTGAGTGTCTTTTAAAAATAATTTCATCTTCCGGGAAGATGGTGACCAGGTGAGCAGCAAAGGAGCGATCCTCCTTGATAAACACCACCAGCTCGAGACAGACTTGGCGAGCGTGAATGCCGGGACCTCGGCTGGGAAGATCGAACTGAACGTGTTTCTCTGAGCTGCCAGGGGAGATGCGGTAGGGCGGCCCAAACTGCCGTGGCGAGACGCAGGAAAGCCCCAGACGCTGGGACCCAGAGACGCGCCGCGCGGGGAGGAGGCTTGGCTGGGTCCGAGCGCCCTGGGGGCAAAGCCAGCTTGGTCCCTTCCGCCTCCCGAGCAGGCGCAGCTTTCCGGCGACTCCCGACAGAGATCGGCTTTGTAGTGGCGGCAACGCCCGGCAATCCCACGTTTCGCGCGCATCAGGCAGGCGGCGCAGCCTAGACCCTCGGCAGCCCCCGGTCCGTGGCCAGGGCGGCGTGAGGAGCAGAGGAGCGGAGCATCCCGCTCCCTCCCCCAGACCCGGAGAGCGCGAGGAAACAAGTGGCTGCGAGCGGCGGATCGCGAGCATAGCACAAACAACTGGCACCTTGGAACCTTCCTGCCTGCAGGGACTCCGAAAACGGGTGAGATATCTGCGCTCGCGACCAGATCACCGAGTGGGGGAGGAGATCCATCCCTATACCTGCAGGGAACCCTGGGAGGGCGGGGGAGCGGCCTTACACACCCCACCCAGGTCTCTCGGTAGGGAGTAGCTAACCAGCATCTGTACAGCCTTTAAAGCGGAACTCTCAGCAGAAAGCTTAAGGGACATCCCCCCAAAGAAAAGTCATTGGAGCAGCCTCTGCAGCAGACCTTCGCCTGCTGAACTGCCTGAGGAATCTATTGCTCAATATTTTGAATCTGATACCCAAAAAAGGGAAGACAGAAGAACAAATCTCAGCAGAAAGCTTAAGGGACATTCTCCCAAAGAGAAGGAATCATTGGAGCAGCCTTTGCAGCAGACCTCCGCCTGCTGAACTGCCTGTGGAATTTATAGCTCCACATTTTGAATCTGA
>PVLD010005034.1:0-117322 GCA_004027595.1 Dinomys branickii | reverse complement strand
GGGGCAAAACACTACTCGTAGGAGGAGTAGCCTCCTCCTTTGTCTCTCTCTTTGGCTTGTTGTCCTTGAGAGGAGCTAGGAGAGGGAATTGGGGAGGTTCCTGTTTTAGGGCTTGGGACCACCTTTTAACCCATGTTGGAGGGTCCTGGATAAGATCAACCCAAACCTGGATGTAGACAAACTGGTCCGGGTGAGGGGGTGGTCCGAGAACTGCTCGGCGGACCTCTTGCACCTGAGATAGACAGAATGATCCTTCCGGGGGCCATGACCCAGAGGTGAGGGTTGGCCACTCAAGCTCACAGAAAGTGCGGAGCCTCCCGGGGAACACTGGTTCTCCAAAGCTTCGCGACCTCCTGCGGAACTCTGAGAAATGGTCAAGAACCAGAGACAAAGGACTTAGAGACACGGACATGGATTGACCCATTTTCACGGAGACAAAGACACTAGACACTGACAAAAATAACAACTAACAGTTAGTGAATTTTAACACCAGGTGGCGCCTTGACGCTGTTCCTTGAGACCTAAAAATTTGCTGTGGAGGCAAAAGAGACTGGGCAAGGGAAAGACGAGAGAGGAGAAGAACTTCAGAGTCACAAAAAGGGGGAACAATCAAAAGGCAATACCAAACATTCCCTTCACAAAAAGGGGAACAAGCAAAAGGCAATGCCAAAGTTCTCCCTAAACAGAAACGAAAACGGAGGGCGTCCCGCTCTGTGGCGGCGAGACCTATAAGGTCGGCCGCCCCAAACGTGCTATAAGAAAGCACCTAATCGGCCGATCAAATAAGCAAACGAAAAATGGGGTGCAGACTTACCAGGGTAGCAGAGAGAGGCTAGTGGGGATCCCGGACGAGCCCCCAAAAATGTGGGACCCCCAAAAATGTGCCCGGAACAAAATGAGATCTCTTTAAGAAGCGCTTTATTTAAGCTGGGACCCAGCGGCGTCTCCAGTGCAAACTCAGGCAAGGAGAGCCCCGAGCTGGCAGAAAGGTTGAGTTTTTAAGCTTGCAAACCGCAAATGAGGAATTGTACATGGGGCATCTTGTGATTGGCTCTCGGGGCAAGTTTTTCCTTTTAAGGTCAGGTTGGTGCAACCAGGGTTCTCGGGGAGGGGGTATGAGGCGCATACAGAACAGGAAGCGGCGCAACAAGTTTAAGCGGGCAGTTTACACAAGTTTCAGGTTATAACATTTTAACCAAAGGGGGAAGAAGGGCTGGTTACAGCAAGTTACAACATGTTTGTTCTTGTAACAATCAATCAGGAACAACTGACAACATTAACGGGAACAGGTTACAACAGCCCGATGCGCGCGAAATGTGAGACTGCCGGGCGTTGCCGCTGCTAAAAAGCCGATCTCTGTCGGGAGTCGCTGGAAAGCTGCGCCGGCTCGGGAGGCGGGAGGGACCGAGCTAGCTGTGCCCCCAGGGCGCTTGGACCCAGCCAAACCCCCTCCCCGCGCGGAGCGTCTCCTGCTCCCAGCGTCTGGGGCTTTCCCGCGTCTCGCCACGGCAGTTTGGGCCGCCCTACCGCATCTCCCCCGGCAGCTCAGAGAAACAGGTTCAGTTTGATCTTCCCAGCCGAGGTCTCGGCATTCACGCTCGCCAAGTCTGTCTCGAGCTGGTGGTGTTTATCAAGGAGGATCGCTCCTTTGCTGCTCACCTGGTCGCCATCTTCCCGGAAGTCCCTAATTACATTTTTAATTGATTTCATTGACTGATATTGGTTTATTTAGAATTTTTATTCACCTTTGGTAATTCATATGTATCTATGAATCTATCTATTTTTCTGTGTTTGCTATCTTATTGGAATATAGGTTCTCAAGGTAGGTATTGATGAGATGATCTTCTGGATTTCTGCAGATCCACTGTAATTTCACCCTTTTCATTCCTAATTGCATGGATTTGGGTCTGTTCTTTAACAAGGCTGGCTAAGGATTTGTCAATTTTCATTTCAATTTGTCAATTTCAATCTTCCAAAGAACCAACTCTTCAATTCATTGATTCTTTATTTTTTTTAGTCTGCATTGCATTCATTTCTACTCTGATCTATATAATTTCCTCCCTCATACACACTTTGGGTTTATTTCCTCTTCTTTTTCTAAAAACTTCAGGTTCAGCACTAAGTTGTTCATCTGAACATGCTGTTTTTTTTATGTGGAAATTCACCACTATACATTTCCCTCCTAGGATTGCTTTCATTGAGTCCCATGAATTTTGCAGGTACAACCATCTGGTTTGGAGACTGTTTTCTTTAAGGGCTGGAAATACTTCACTCCAAGCTTTTCTTAAGTGTTTGGGTTGAGAAGTCTGCTTTGATTCTGATTGGATTTCCTTTATAAGTTTTTTTTCTTTCCTCTAATAGCTTTCAATAATCTCTTCTTGTGTTGAATATCTGGAATCTTGACTACTATATGCCTTGACATAGTTTTTTTTTTTTTTTCTGATCATGGCTAATTGGAGTGCTATGTGCCTTACTTTTGTGTATGTCACATTATTTTTGCATGCTTAGGAAGTTTTCTGCCATTATTTCTGTGAACAGGTTTTTTATGTCATTTATGGTATTTCCTGCTTTTTCATTGACTCTGATCAATCTTATGTTATTCTTCTTTGCATTGTTTAGCAGCTGTTGGGTTGATTTTTCATGGTCCCTTGGTCTTGTTTTTCGATTCTTTTGGGGACCAGGAATGGAACTCAGCAGTTTGTGCTTGCCAGGCAGGCAGTGTGCCACTGAGATATATTCCTGGCATTCCTCTGCTATTTTTAATAAATCCTTCTTTTTATGATCACTAACCCCAAACCTGTTTTCTAGAGCTGACATTCTGTCTTCACATTGGTTGATTCTTCTGTGTATACTTTCAATAATTTTTAATCTCTTGGATATATCTGTTTAAATCTGTTTCATAGATTTGACTTCTTTCCTATGTTGGGTGTTCATGGTTTTCATCATTTTCCTAAGCTCCTCCATTTTTAAAAAACTGTATCTACTCTAGATTCACTAACCATATTCTTCATTATAGTCATCTCTTTAGTTACTTGAGAAATTATTTTTAATTTGATTTTCTTCTAGAGCCTCATTCATTGCTTTTTGCCTTCCCACTGTTACAATTTCAGAGTATTTAGGTGGGTGCCTTTCAAACTGTCCCACCTCACTGCCCCAAGTTTGCTTTGGTGAGCCACAAGTCTGGGGTTGCGTCTCACTTCCATTTCTTTTCTTTTTTTTTAAGTTTATTTTCTGCATTGACCTTTGTAAATTGCTTATGGTAGCTTTACTGCTAGTATTGAGAATTCCTTAGAAAATGACTACTTTAATCTTATAGGTTGACCATAGTTTTATCCCACTTCACACCCATCCTATGATTTGATCATTGGATCAATATTGCCTAAATGACTATACTTGTAATCTTATCGATTTGTTATAGCTCTGTCCTGCTTTAAGCCCACCTCAGCTTATGGCTTTGCTCAATAAAACATCCTTGAGAAGTGAGGGTGGTGGGCAACCCACTTTCTGGGTCCCCTTCTGTCCCTCTCAGACAGAAGCTTTTTTTCTCTCTCAATAAATTCTTCCTTTTCTTAAAAAAAAGAAAGAAAATGACTACTTTTTAGAGATGTCTTATGAGTATAGCTGGCTTTTGGCTTTTGAGTCTGTTGCCAGATCCTATCTCTTCAGCTTATTGGGAACTAGTACTGCCTGTTTGGCCTAGTCTCTGGTTCTTTGGTGTTTGACTATAGCACTGTTTGTGAATCTCAGTCTTGGCATATAAGGAAGAACAACTGATCAGAACAACAATGTCACCTTAGCTAATGTAGTACAATCCCTAATAACACTAATTGCTAGTAATAATAGCATCAGGCACAGCCTGGAAAATGACAAACTGTGGTAAGTATTAATTTGCTACCTTTAACCATCTTAACAAGATTTGTAGCTATATAACAAAATCTAAAACAAGCCAGAAAATATTATATAGCAAATATCCCCTCAGTATGGTGATTTTACCCTCAGGGGAGAAAATTTAAAAGGGGTAAGCAGAAAGAGAAATAGAAGAAGAAAAAGAAGCAAGGTTGAAGGACAATGGAAAATTATGTAATTTTTGAGAAACTGGTGAAGGAAATAGGAGGGAAAAAAGGAAGAAACAGAAACAGAGTAAAACAATGGGAAGGAAAAAAACTAAAAACAGTGTTCACACTCATAAAAACAAGATCAAGAAAAAGAAAAAAAAGTCCACATTAGGTTGTTGGTTGATCCCATAAACCCTGCGATAAAATAATGGCAGGGTGGTGAATAACTCCAGCAAGCCTGCACTTTCAATTCCACAAAATTCAAGTTGACCCTGGTTTCTGGCTATGAGGCTGTTCAGTCCCAACACTCTGGGCTCCTCTTGCCAAGGTAACTCTGCCCGACCCTGGGTGTCTCCCACACCTGTGCCTTACCCTGACACTTAGAACTCTAAGATGGAGCCAACCCACGATGTCTCTGAGTCCTGGGTGCAGTTGGCCCCTTTCCAAAATGGCAATCGGGCAATCTCCTGGAGATGTTTACATTGGAATCACCAGCCACTGCAGTCCACAGTGTCCACTGTTCTGTCCACTGGTGTATTTCTCCATGTAGGCCTCTGGGAGGTCACCCATACTCATCTTGTCTCTGTAGGTTTGACACACCTCTCACACTGAGCTGAGATTCAAGGAGAAAGCACCATTTGCCACTTCCTCTTCTGTGTTGAGGTCTCTTTCTTCCCTTTCCCTATGGCCTCCAATTCTCACTTAATATCCTTGCTGGGTCCCAGGGACCTACTGCCCTCCTCCTCTTCCCCACCTTGCTATATCCCAGCATCTGGACTCCAAAGCTCAGGCTGATTTGCTCTCCAATTTGCCATCTTCCCAGAATATTTCTAGAGCTAAAGCTGGCAAGTTTCTGAGGGGCAGTCAAATGGACTTAAGAACTTTAAATAAGATTTTTTTAAAAAAAGAAATCGTACCAGAAACTTTCCTATATTAAAAAAGATTGACATTTTGCTTGTTTCTAAGTGCTATGCTTTGAAGACACTAAACAAGAAAGAAAAAAAAGAAAGAAAAAGATTTTAACTGAAGCTCTATGCCATGTTATAAAAACTGCTGGTTAATCAGCCAATAAATCCAATCACTAACAGTTATCTTCCTATTGGTTGCTAGTGGAGAAATTTTACTCACCTGGAAAAACAGTGTTTTGTGGTGATTGTCTTGGTTACTTTCCTCTCATTGCTGAGACAAAATATCTGACACCCAGAAATTAAGGAAGGAGAGGTCTATTTTGCTCGCAGTCTGTGGAAGTTTCAGTCCATACTCGGCTAGCTCCAAGGCAGAGTGACACATGGCCAAGGGCAACAGTTCATGGTGGGCGGAACATGGCAAAAGTAGCAAGAGCAAAAAGGGAGCAGTCGCAAGTAAACAGCCTCTTTCCCTCCCTTATATTGCATGCAAGCTAGCTGCCACAGGGCAGGTGCAACACTCACACCCATCATCCCAACACTGGACCATGAATCAACCATAAACTCAAGAAGCCTGCCCAATGGCTGCCTGAGGCTTTGGGGGGACCTCCAGACACAAACCATAACAGTGATATAAAATTTTACTGCAATTATACTTTCTCTGCTCCATGAATACATGGGAAAGAAAGCAAGCAAAGAAAAAGATCTAGAGAGAAGTCACAGTTTCTCTTCTTCATACTAGCCAGACATGAAAAAACTAGCAACTCAGAGAATGCGAAGCTTCAGTGATATTTGCCTCTAACTTGGGCATCCACAGCCATCAGCTACATAAGGAAGGATCAAGAATTGGACATGAAATCCACCTGAAGTCCTATGATATTCTAACACCAGGTCGAAAAGAAAAATGAAAACAGGGTTTAACTTCCCTCAGTTAAAAACACTCCAGCTGCAGCCTGATATCTCAGATCACAAAACCACAACCAAAGAACCATTTCCCACCCTATTTAAGTCAATATAGTGAAATTACACATTACTGTAATTACTGTAAACCTATTAAGTGCTCTCTCAACTTATAGTTCCATAAATAAAAGGAAATTTTCTTTGCTGAACAAAGAAATACACTTTAAACATAGAGTCATTTAAATTAATTCAAAATTTGTTTTGCACCTTTTTCATGAAGCACAGAATTCAAATGACACGTATAATTTTAAAACTCATGGCACATTCCACTTTGGTCAATGATCTAGTTATTAAAATGCTGTGATAGTTCATTGTGGTGTCACCTTCAATCAGAAACACCTGAGAGATTAGTGGAGCACAGTTCTGGGTGTATCTGGATGACTGACTTACCGAAGAGCACAGACCCACCCTGGATGCTGGTGGCACCAACCAATAGACTTGGTAGTCTGCATGAATAAAAACGGAAGGAAGGAGGTTGGCTCCTTTTCTGCTTTTTGCAGGGAGCTGCAGTCTTCCTCACTGCCTTTGGACATTCATCTCCAGATCCTCCAGTCTTCCAGGGAAGACTCCTCAGGTTCTCTGTCCATATGGACTGCAGCTCTCCAGAGCCTCTTTGTATTCTTCCACCCCTGACTTTCCACTCTCCAGGTGGCCACTGTAAGCCCTCCTTGTAAAATCTTACATGGCATGTATATATCATGTTCTTCTAGTGAACCCTCACCAATACAAAAGGCATTAAAATGTAGTTTCCATTTTTTATTACCCAAAAAGCTGACAAAATCACGTGGATTTTTGTAATTACAAATGCTAATTATGGTGGTGCGATTACACCTAGGGCTACAGATACATGATGGTCAGACCCCCAATCATATTACTATTTCTCCTTTATCATCCTCGCAAATTACACTAGATGCACTAGGCAAATAAATAAGAAAATATAGAGAAATTTGCCTGAGTGAAAAGTGGGAATAAAAAGAATTAAAATAAGACAGATGAACAGCATTTTGGCTGATAGGAAGATATACCTACCATTACAGTTGTTTTTGTTGAACCGAGTCCTCCAGAGATTTCCTACATATGAAGATAAACGTGCTTGTAATGTTGGATGCCTGGAACAGAATGCTCATTTTAATTACCCCAAGAGCTTACTAAAAGAATTAAAACTACATGTCCCTAACATATTTTCTGAAGCAGTATGTTTGGGGCCCAAGAATTTGTATTTCTAACAAGGTCCCACCTGAAGCTAATGCGAGTGGCATTAAGAGAAAAAAACCCTCTGGTTTAGAAGAAATATGCTAGTTTAAATATAAACTTTACTCAATTCTAAAAATTAACACTTTCATTCCCACTATATTGTGAACTATTTGAGACCAGACATACAATTGAATAATTTCTATATACCACAAAAGACCTATCTAATACCTTAAACATAATAGGAATACATTAACTGTTGTGTATATATCCCCATCTATAAAACTCTGGTTTGTTAGTACCAATACAAATAACTGCTTTGGAAAAAAACCACTGGAAATGAAAGCAGGACTTGAGCAGACATGGTTCAACACCCATCTTCATTGCAATATTATTCCCAAATTCAAGACGTTGGAAGCAACCCAAGTGTCCATCAACAAACAAAATGTGGTATATAAGATTATTACTGGGCATTAAAAAAGGAAGAGAAGTTCTGATACGTGCTACAATATGAACCTTGAAGACATTATGCCAAGTGGAATAGGTCAGAAGGAGAAATATTTTCTAGTTCCACTACACCCTAGTCATTTTTTGTTCACGTTTTGAGGTACCTAGAAAAGTAAAAGTTAAAAAGATAGTGGTCATTGCCAGGGATGAGGGAGGATAAGGAGTAATTTGATGGGTATAGTTTCAGCTGGAGAAGATGAGTTCTTAGAGATGGATGGTGATGATGGTTATATAGCAGTGTCATACAGTTAACTACCAGAATACACCAAAAAAGGTTAAAATTTACCGCATGTACACACCATTATAAGTATTTTAATTTTTAGAAAGTGTATTTGTTGTAATACACTTCTACAAGCATCTGTCTTTCAGTAGTACTTTTAGCTACGTCGCTTTCTAATTTGCACACTTGTATGTTAATTTCATTGCAATTTGAAATGTTGTTGTGGCTTGTGTCCAGAGGTACCCCGAAAGCCTCATGTGGTCATAGGCAGGGCTTTTTCAGAGGTGTCTGGATCTAGTTTGTGATGCTGGGATAAAGGGTTTGTGATTACTAAATTAATCCAGATTGGTTTGGCATAGTTCTGGGTAAAATTATGGATACCCTATCCAGGGTGTGAGTGATCCCTGCCATAAAGGCAGGTAGCCTGGATAAAATATAAGCAACAGAAAGAGCGCTAGTGTCCTTGCTTGTCACTTGCTGCTTGTCCATGAACTGTTTCTCCTTTGCCAAGCTACTCTGCCCTGGAGCCAGCCAACTATGAACTGAAACCCCTACAAACTGTGAGCTAAATAAACCTTAACTCCTTTAACTTTGGGTGTCACTATTTTGTTTCAGAAGTGAGAAAAGAAAGACATGTTATAGAAAATGTGGACTTGAGCCATGCATGGTGGCACAGGCCTGTAATCCCAGCACTTGCAAGGCTGAGACAGAAAGACTGCAGTAAATCCAAGGTCAGCCCAGGATATGTAGGGAGTTCAAGGTCAGCTTGAGTACAGCAAGACCCTGCCTCCAAAAAAAAAAAAATTAAATGTGGAGTTGGTGACAGTAGAAATGCTACAGAACATATCAGTCTAAGTGGTAGATAGTTAAGGAGTACAGTATGTTTCTCACTTTCAAACAAGTTCCATTCTGGGAGAACATTTGTAGTCAAATTCACCTGTAAGCCCAACAAAGTGAGTCTTATACTGTACAGGCTTGGAGCCAAACTCAGAGCTCAGCTTGAATCTCAACTTCACCATTTGTCTTGTTTAGGATCATGCAGAACTTAAGTCTTAGTTTATCATGTGTAAGACTAGAAGAATCAGAGTGTCTATTACAAAGAGTATGTGCAGTGTTTAGATCAGTTTAGCACAGCAGATACTCTTTATTTGTGGAAGCTGCCACTATCATGTTATCAGCTATGCTTTGTAGCTCATTCCTCTCAAAGTGCAGTCTGTTGATTACTTCAATCAGAATCATCTGGGTACTTATTTAAAATGTGGGCTTCTGCTGAATCTATACAGCTCAGTGGTAGAGCACTTGCTAATACATACAAGGCCCTGAATTCAATCACAGGTATCTGGTGGGGGGGGGGTGGCAGTATTGTTCTTGGTTGTTGTATTATCCCAAATCAGAAACAAATCTCAGAATAAAATAAAAAGAAATAGAATCTCTGGTAAATTCCACTGTATAAAACCTACTGTTGCAGAGGAAGTGGATGGGAATTAGCACTTGAACTCAGATAAAGTGATGAGATGCCAAAGAGCATCAGAAAAACTAGCCAGAAGCCATTTCCCCAACCTTCTAGATTAGATGAATCATGTTTTGATTCCCCATGTCCTTCTTGAAAATGCACCGAAGTCTTATCCAAGAGCTCTAGCAAATACTACCCTAGAGATTTCTAGATATCTACTACTCCCCAAGGTGCCCTCCCACCTCAGTGAAGAACTCAGGCTCTATACATTGAGCTACACCCGTCATTTTTTGTTCACGTTTTGAGACAGGATCTTGCTAAATTGCCCAAATTGAAACAAATTTGTGATCCTCCTGCTTCAGCCTCACAAGTGACGGGATTACAATGAACTACTACATCTACTTTAGTATTCTCCAATTTTGCTTTAAATTCAAAGACCAGCCAGCTCACTGGCAGAGCACTTGCCTAGCATGTGCAAGGCCATGGGTTTGATCCCCAGGAAAACAAAAATAAATTTAAGGTGCAGCAAGGTCTGTGTATGGGGCTGGGGATATACCTCAGCAACACAGCACCTGCCTGGCAAGCACAAGGTCCTGAGTTCAATTCCTGGTATCCTGCCCCACCCCCAAAAAAGAAGAAAGTCTGTTGCAGGAAGTTCTAGGCACCAAGTGAAACTGTCCACTTGAAAGCACTAAACACTACTGTTATGACTTGTATCTAGATGTTTCCCCAAAGCCAAATGCAGGCATAGGTGGGCAACTTCAGAAGTGGCTGGATCTAGGGTGCATGATGTTGGATTAAGGGTGCCCCACTCTGGGTGTGGGAGGCACTATCCAAAGGACAGGTAGGCTGGATGAAGTATAAAGAAAAGCTTTGCTGCTGCCTCTACTTTGCCATGGAGTGTTTCTCTTCTCTGATGTTCCTCTGCCATACTACATTGCCTTAGAGCCAGCTAATTATGTACTGAAACCTCTACAAACTGTGAGCTGAAATAAACCTGTCCTCTTTAAACTTTCAGTGTCATGTATTTTGTCTCAGCAATAAGAAAATTGACTAAGACAGACTTTGGTACCAGGAGTGGGGCCGTAGCGGACTACTTGACCACATGGTTCAGAAGCCTTCGCAACTGGCTTGTAGGAAGAATTTGGAGATGTTGGCTGGAGCAGCAGCTCTGGAATGCCTTAAACTATACTTGATGGAGAGTCTGGTCAGACTCAGATAAGAATGCTGATAGAAATGCTACAGGAAAGACCAGGCTTCTGTTGTAAAGAACTGTATTGGCTGTTGGACTCCAGACCATGTGTGGTATGCTTTGGCAGAAAATGTCTGCATTTTGCTTTTGTCCAGAGACTTTGTCTGAGACTGAGAATAAACTCAGTAGACTAATTAATCTGGCAGAAGAAATTTTATGGTAATCTAATGTTGAAGTGGTGGTATGGCTGTTGCTGGGGGTCTTTAGACAGTATATGTTGAGAATCAAGGCAAAGAGCCCAGCAGAATGATTTAAAATGTTTCAAGTTTGCCTAGAAAGCTTGCTCTAGTAGTTTCAGCTGAAAAGATGGAGCAGAGGAGAAATTGGTCACTAAAAGACAATAAAAAGCCAAGTACTTCAGAAGAGGACGATAGAAAAGACAACCTGAGAACTAGCAGGACTCCAGTGTTTGCAGCCTCAAAGTTGCAAAGGTGAAAGAAAGGCTTTGTTTTGAGAAGAGAGCTCCAGAGCACCATGTGCCAGAATACCAGCCTAGAGAATTTGATTTCACATCTTGCCACAGACTGCTTTGGATGGTGGACATGGGACATGGGACTCACTGTGTGCCCTGGTGGATTTTGATCAACTTTTCCCCATTTTCCATTCCATCCCCTTCCTTGTAACTTTTGGAATGGAAATGTCCATCTTGTGCCATTATATGTTGTAAGTATTTAACTTTCTTAGTTCACAGCTAAGAGTTTACCTTAAATCAGAAGAAACTTCAGACTTGTTTGTTTTGAGACAAGGTCTCACTAAGTAGTTCAGGCTGGCCTTGAATTTACTAAGTAGACTAGGCTACTATAATCACACTATTTTAAATTGAAGCAAGTCACAGACTTTAAAGTTACTGTGACACCAGTAGCTGTCAATATGTGGTCCCTAAGATCAGTAGTGCCAGCATTAAGTTATTAGACAAGTAAACCGTTAACTCTTTCCACAGATTTACTGAATTAGAAGCTATGTGTAGGGCCAGCCATCTGTAGTTCAATAAATCCTCTGGATGATTCTAATGTTGCAGCATTTCTCTGCGATAACATAGTTGAATACTTCCAGTACTTTGCTTCCCTGTTAGTTTATTAATCTATCCCCTTAACACATTTATCCAATGAACCAGTCACAGAAACAACCTACACAGGAAAGTTTCAAAAAGAACATAAATCTTTATTAAGAACATTTATACTGTCATCAGATACAGCCAAAGAAAAAAGGATAAACAAACAGGGAGAGTTCACCTTCCCATGTGCTACTGCCACCTCGCAAGTGTGGATGGCTGGAATTAAGAGTTGTCAACAGATACTCCGTATAAATAAATTCATTAAGTAATGCAATGTTCCCTTTCTATACACTGAACTGGGTGTACATTTTAAAAAGCTTTGAAATAGTGCAGCAATTATGAAACATGACTACATCTTAAGGAGCTATTTCTGAATAGAACACTAAGTAGTTTAGTAGCTTATAGTATTCCACATTATATAAAATTTTAGAATGGAAAGTTCAAAAAGAACCTTTCAACTTTCCCTAAAACTTACTTTTGAAAATTTTCTCTTAACAGGTGTCAGAACCAGTTCAATAACTATACTGTAAAGAGATGAGTTGCCCCTTTACAGTCAAAACTAAAAACCTAGGTTTGTTCTTTTAATTTTGCATATCAAGGTGACTGGGTCATTACAACTTTTGCTGATTCCAAAGGATTTCTAATAGAAAAACCCTGATTCAGAGTGCATGTGGAAAAGGTTACCAAAGTAGCTGCATCTGGAATGGTTTTCCTCATGGAGAAGTTGGTATTGAGCACATTTTCTCAGACTCCCAGTTCCTCACTAAGATTCTTCTACTTGCTGTAGTGAAGGAAGCAGTAGAAGGGAGCATCAGGGAATCTGTTCAAACTGCCACTCAGGACAGCTAATGTGCACTGTTTATGGAGAAGAGTGATGGTACCCATTCAAAGCATAGTACCCCTCATGCAGGTATGGTGACATGCTTTTTTCTTGAGGGGCCAGGCCAAACCACACTCAGTTGCATGATTTGGCTCAGGTACACAGTGATGAAAATGCTCATGATTAAGAATTTGGTATTATAGTACCCCCAACCTAACTAACCCCACTTACTGTGAAAATTTAGTCTTTCTTTTAGGAAGACTATTTACTGCTAAGGCTTACTAAGCTAACTATCGTAAGGCTGAGAACATGACTTCTAAAACAGACTATATTATTTATGTTCAGCTAGGGAGTTGCCTAACTGAAGTTTGTGGAGGACTGATCAAGAAGTGGGATTCAGATTCTTGAGTACTATCACTTATCACAAATCTCATCAAGCTCTTTAAAAAAATAATGCACTCTTATCATAAATATTCAGAGCAGATACTGGCATTAAAATCAGTATCTAAGTCAGAAGTCTGCCTTTAATGGTGAAAATATGCCAACGAACTTCTAAAAGATTTCAAATCTTCCCACAAGTACATAGTTTATAAATTAGTTTTAAATGGAAAATATAGGTATGTGTGTGTGTGTGTGTGTGTGTGTGTGTGTGTGTGTGTGTGTATATATATATATATATATATAGAATGGACAAATCACTTCAGCAGATCATAAATAAGGTCAAGATATGGAAAATAAGTTAACATACAAGTTTTTGCTTTCACATTAGCAACAACAAAAACAGTATACGTTCATAATAGATGCATAAGCAAGTTTTCTAATTGTATATTTGTTATCTCCTCCTCCCCTCTGCTGAAAAATTTCTTCTATTTCTTACACCTAGAGACAGAGGTACACAGCACAGGCAGACCCCTCTGTGTGAGTTGGGCTGCCACTATCCCCTTAGAGTGATGTCACAAATATTGGTTAAGGTCTAAAATGAGTAATTTATCAACCACACTGTAAATTAAATACATCCATGGTTAAGTGCATTAGGTTCCCACGTGAGCTTGCAGTGGTAGTACGCAGTGGTAGTATACAACTACTGTTGTTTCTGTGAGAAAATGTATCCTCTGAAACAATTTGGAACGTAAGACATATATGGTTCGGGACTACTATATGTTATCTCTGTTTTGGAGAGAGGTCACATTAGTAAAAGGATGGTTTCTATAACTACTGGCTATTAACAAATGTATGCCTTTTCCTTCATATGTAAATGTAATTGAATCTTAATCTCTAATACTGAAGGGAAAAAGAAAAACAGTGAAGCCATTCAGAGTAGTGAAATATAACTGCCTTGTGGGATTTAAAAGATGTTTTATTATCTAATTTGAATCTGCTTACAATGAGAAATGTTTAATATGTAAAGCAATGAATGAGAAAAATATTTATCCTAAGATATTATTAAAGACAAATTCACAGCTTAACAATGCGACTTAAAAACAAAACTGGAGAGCATGCAACTGCACTAACACACAAGGTTAGAAATAAAAGGTAAAAGTACATTTGTTTTGTATTTACATCTGTAAATATACAAATACAAAATTTACCAGATCTACCCTGTAGTGTGGCACTGCTTAATTTCCAAATATACAGTCATTCAAAAATCCTACAGAAACATAAAAAATGTTCCAGGCTACTTTACTAAATGGTAATGAATACTATATTCTAGAACTATTAGAGCTAAAAAATACTACTGTTTTTTAAGTTATATGGTCGATGGAATAAGAAAAGTATCATTCTTTTAGGTTTCCTTTAATTCCATACATGAATGTTTTTTAATGGGATCAATTACATTAAAAGATTGATTTGTTGAGTATAAATCTGCTCCAGAACCAACGTTAATTCTCTTGGCAGAGTGTCCAAATTTATAGTATTTCCAAAGCTTTTTCATATTAATGTACTCAAATAATTCTAAACAGTGTAATTAAGGGAATGCCTACTTAACATGTATTTACTCTATACTGGCAGATGGACTGGAATGCTACTGTGGTACAGTTCTCTAGGCTCTGCTCTGACCCTCCACGTGGTGCCCATGCTTAGTGTTAAATTGCTGGCCTCCAGGGATCAAAGGCATGGAAAGGCACAGAACTAGTACTTGGGTTGGGGAGAAAGGTGGAGATTAAGTTGGAACATTTCGTTTCTTCTATAAAATCAAGTCCTAACTATACCATAATAAAGTCTCAACCAACTCCTGATTAGTTCTTCCCCTTTAGTAATTAGATAGTATACAGTGATTAGATACTGAAAACAATAAAGAAAAACAATTGAAAATACATGAAGAAATAGAAACATGGAATTTTTCACAAGGCCTTGGATCAAAAAAATTTACAAAAAGATCTTTTGAAAATAATCACTATTTGTGAGCTTATTAATACACGGATCATCACTTTGTTTAAACTAAGTCATGTTTAACTTACTAATAAAATAGTAAACAAACCAACATTTTAAACAATTTTATAAATTACTTGTTTCTTTTGTTAGCATCACTCTCTCAACAGTATACAAAAATAACGCTACAGGACTATCCACCTAACTTGTCTCCATCTCTTGCAAAGTCCTGGGCCCTGGAAAGAGAATGGTCATCAATCTTCACTGTAGATGTCCCCTGCAAAGGGCAGGTGCATGTGGCTGCCAGTGACGTTGGGTAATCTAGATAAATCTGGTAGGCTCTGGATCCGGGACCTAAGTTCCTTACGCACCAGGGAAACTCTGGCTAACTTGCGCTTGTATTCCTGCGAAATCAAACCATTTTTGTTAGCATCTGACATTCAAAGAGCTACCTAGTCAATGCTGTACATAAAATCTGCTATTATATTCAGTTAATGCCAAATTTAAAAAATTACCCAATATTGAGGTTTAGTAATTTAGTAATACAAGATGGGCTATGAAAATATAAACTCTATTATTTGAAAGAAATCTTTTAACTATAGACTAACAAATATGCCTAGCTTCTGCATGTAAGAGTTCCAGGTACTGAGTTTGAATAATTAAAATTACATATTCATCTTTACAAATTAAACTGAAATTTAGCAGTTTGCAACTGTGAATGTGGCAACAAACCATCACCATATTATCTGTACCTGTGACTATCTCCAACAGAAACCAACTGCTTCATATTAACTGCTTTTACAACCACTGCATATTGAAGTTTACATTTATTACTACATTTAAAAATTGTGGCAGTAATTAGATCCACCACTGAATGTTATTTGTTAAACTGGATGTGGTGGCACACAACTGTAACCTCAGCACTCGGGAGGCTGAGGCAGGAGGATCGCCATCAGTTCCAGGCTAGCCTGGGCTACATATTGAGTACTACGTAGCACGAGAAACTGTCTTTTAAAAAAAAGTTATTTGCTAATAAGGAAGCATGTATTATTGTACAAATTTTGTAAAACTTGGATAGCTGTACTTCAATATAATGTTTCCTTTATAATCTTATGTATTTTACTTTATACATTTAGAAACATTTAACCTGAGAATGGGACTCATGACTTCACCAGACAGAACACCAATGGCTCAAAAACAGGCTAAGAGTGCCTGCAAATGGAAGCTGACTAAATGGCTTACTGGGAATAACCCCCCTCTGTAGTGGGAATTGCCTCCTGACAGCCCTAGATCCTCAGCTAAATCCTCCATATAGGGTGGCAGAGGATGCCTTCTGCACTCTCATCACCTCACGAAGATGAGACTTATAGGGTAAGTCTAAAAAATGGGTATTCTTCCTTCTAGAAAGACTAGAATTTTCCCTTTGACCAAGGCTAATCTCATAAAGAAAATAGACTGAGTTAAATGATAATCAGCTTTACATTTTGTAAAGATTGAGTGAACATTCTGTTACTTCCACAAGATGTAACTTCTTCATTAGTGTATCTCAACTCTGGCTGCACATCAGAATCACTTAGGATATTTCTAGAAGTACTCCTGAGTTTTCAAGAGAACTATGGACCCCACTACATATCAGTTAAATATGTGGAAAGGGGCCCATAGAATATATGGATTTTGCAAAAGTCCTGAAAATGCTGGTGATATTGTAAATCATTTCTCTATATTAGTTAGGTTTCTTTGCATTACTGAGACTTCCTTTTGGAAGGGTCAACTTCTACCACATCCACACGTCCCCGATTTCTAATCTACCCTGAAGGTCAAGATGCAGTACAAGATACTTCAACACGGTTCTGTAATTTCCAGGCATGATCTGTTTCCTCTTACTTTCACCAGTGATACAATTAGAATGCCATGTAGGTTTCAGCATGGTAACTCAGCACAGAAGACAAGCATGGGAGTGTTTCACACTCTGGATGCATCCTTCTCAGCAGAACTTTCTGCTATACACCTCCACATGCACCTTGCTCACAACATGCCAGTGTGGTACTGAAACCACACCTCCCTCTGTACCACATCAGTGTCCCTCACAGTTCTTATCCACACTACTCTTGAATACACAGACACTTTGGGACCAGTTCAATATACTCAGATTCTGTTCAAACACATCCAAAGTGAATTTACATTCTTTGCTTGTGTTGGGGCTGAATGTTTTGAGACATGTACTGTGCCCCTGCTAGTCATTTTTCTCAACCCGTTTCTAATCTCCAACATCCAGATAGGCTAATCTTTGATTACTAAGCATTATCTTTAAAAGCCAGGCACAGTGCCATGCACTTGTACTTCCAGCTAGTTGGGAGGCTGGAACAGGAAGATACCTTGAGGTCAGAGGCTTGCTAGGTTGAACTGCCTAAAACCCAGCAACTATCTGACTGTATTATCCAGGTCACAGTCCTAAAAATTTTGTACTGACTCACTGGTGGTCTAAAATGAGGCACCAAGATTCCTGAGACTGGTTTATTATGGCAACAATGCTCACAATAATACATACGAGTTACTTTGACTCTGATGTACACTAATAGTAAGACTTCTCTCGGGTCAGAACCATACCACCACCACTCACGTACTCTACTTTCAAAAACTTTTTAAAAATTGCTACTACTTTGTATGTATATTGCCCGTTTTGCCCCACAGGACTATCATTCTAACAACAGTGTGACATATAGCAGATGCATGCTTTTGAAGCACTGGGGATATACTTTTCAACAAAACAGTCTCTTATCTTTGGAAAACTAACATCTCAAGGGTAATGGAGCATAAAAACAGATACCATTTCAGATATGAATACAACAAGGAAAGTAATACTGGGTAACAGAATAAAAAGGAGCAATATGGGGAAGGGGCTAACACTACTTCAGACATAAATCAACGGGGAACAAAGGTCCAAAAGTGTTAACCACTCCTGATCTACATGGGCCTCTACTGCAACAGCTTGAAAGGAACCCCACTGACCTGCTTCGTAAATTAGAGTACTATTTAAAAACTCACAACCACTATTTAAAGCCTCAGAAAGTAGTCCTAAGGGCAAAGAGCAAATGAAACATCTGCTCAAGAAAAATCTACAAAAACTCAGTAAGGGCTAGGCGTGGTGGTGCATGTCTGTAATCCAGCACTTGGGAGGCTGAGGAAGGAGGATCACTGAGTTCGAGACCAGCCTAGCTTACAAAGTGTGCTCAAGGCCAGCCTAAACTGCATAGCGAGACCCTGTCTCAAAAACAAAATCCTCAGTAAGAATAGCAAGCCCGTGGTATCTGAACCCACAGGGGTCCTTCTTTTCTCCTCAGCAAGTAATGGACTCCAACTGCTATAGCCCACAACACAAGGATTACTCTGAGCTGCCAGTATTCCCAGATGAAGGGTTTTATTCCCAGAAAGTGCGGGCCAGCAGCACTTCTCACTCTGCCGCCAGCTGGCTAGCATCTGAGTCAATTCCTGAGCTAGGGGATTTAGCCTGGGGAAACCCTTTTGCCCAGTGCCCACTCTACCTTGGATGCGAAGCACTGAGAAAACTGGGTTCCTGGTAACTCTGGCCCTCAGCTCAGGAAGCAGGGCTCCCACATCAGATGAGGCACACTGAGATAACCCGGACTGCATTCCCCTTTCCTTCACCAAGAGTGGGGTAACATTCAGACAAAAGCTTTCCACTGTACCCACTCCCAGGACTAGAGTCTGATTTGAGTTAGGTCTACTGAAGAAGCAGGCAGTAACACAGCTCCTATCCCCAAGTCAGATAAATATGAAGCAACCTATAGAATAAAGCAAAAATGCTGAAAGTCAAAATAAAAAAATCTTAAAAGGAGCGAGAAAAACCCATTACTAAAAAGGACACCAGTAAGATCAACATTCTACTTCTCAGCAGAAACACCGGAGGGCAGAAGCCAGTAGCAAAATACATTTGAAGCTCTTAAAGAAAAAACTTCTAACCAAAAATCCTAGATCTGGGAAAGTTATCTCAAAAATTAAGATTTTCCTCCAAAGAAAACCAGAATCTGTTGCTAGCAGATTCACAATATTACACAAATTTCTTTACTATAAAAGTGACCTCAAAGTTACTGGAATTCGCTGGATGTGGTGGCTCATGCCCATAATCCCAGTGCCCAGGAGGCTGAAGCAGGAGGTTTACTGTGAGTTCAAGGCCACCCTGAACTACATGCCTTAGTGAGTTCCAGGCCAGTCTGAACTATGTAATGAGATGCTGTCTCAAAAAAAAGTTACTGGAATCCACACCAAGGAAAAAGAAAAACTCAAAAAACAAAAACCACAATACCCAAGGACCATGGTGGGGCATACCTGTAATCCCAGCAGCTGGGAGGCCAAGGCAGAAGGTTCACTATAAATTCAAGGCCAGTGTGGGTAACATAAGCTCAAGGCCAGCCCAAACTACCTGCGAACAGGTCTCAAAACAAGCACCCCAAGGAATAACAGTAAAGGTTATTGTTGTGGACTAAGTATGTGCCTGTTCCTTCTCCGTGACAAAGCCCTAACGCCCATGTGACTTTATCTGGGGACAAGGCCTAAAGGAAAGGAAAGGTAAATGAAGTTGGCATTGCCATAGCTTTCCTGCAAACCCAAAATTGCCCTGAAATACCTATTTCTAAAAGTCTAATGGACAAATTAAACTTTTTCCCAGATTATACAAACTGCTTTGCTCATCTTAATCTTCACAAAAACCCTGAAATTAAATGTCATTATTTGTTTTATAGCTGAGAACACATCTGTCCTTAGTTTACTGACTTGCCCTGGATTTGCAGGTATCACCACTACTGCCTTGCCGCCTGCAATCTCTGTTTCTCAAGGGTTGTCTGTCTGTTTTTGGTAATGGGACCAGACTCAGGACCTCCTGCTGGTCAGGCAAACTCTGTGCCACTGAGGTATACCCTTAACCCCTCTCTTTTTTGGATTGCTTACAATTCTTAACAGTTCTTTGTCCCAGCTTCCCACCAAAGCTCACTCCCACTGGTTAAATCCAACTCCTCTAATTCTTTACAATTTTACCCACTTCACAGTCTAGGTGAATTTTCACTTGGACAGAATCTCTTTCCCTATCCCTGCCATCTTCAGGTTCCCAGCAGAAGCTATCTCTGACCTGTCTTTCTAATCTACATGTATGTATGCCTGGCATTCTGCCACATCTCCCCAGATACAGGAGCAATCTTTTACTGCCATGACACTTCAGCATGATCAGGAGGTATGACATACCTACACATAATTTATGCACTATACATAATTTAGTTTGAAATCTGAACCATTAGAAAAGCTTTTCCTTATAGCCAATATTTAGTATATATCAAGTATCTAAAACTTAAATTTCTGACCTACATTATGAATAACCACTGCCACAGGAAAGAATTTTGAGACAGGATTTCACTATGTAGTACAGGCTGGCTTTGAACTCAGGGATCCTCCTGCCCCAGCCTTCTGAGTGTTAGGATTATACACATGCCCCACCACACCCAGTTTGCCACAGCAATCTTTCTTACTCTAGCCACAACTTCCAATGATGTGTTATCACTCATTTTTATTTGATCAAGTTTTTTTGGGGGGGAGGGTTTTTTAGAGACAGGGTCTCGCTATGCAGCTCACAAAATGGCCTTGAGCTCACTTTGTAGACCAGGCTGGTCTCGAACTCCAAATAATTCTGCCTCAGCCTCTCGAGTGCTGGGATTATAGGTATGCACCACCACACACAGTTTATCAAGTTATTTCTTTAAAACACTACCAGATTTTGTCTATAGTTTCATACCCATAATTAAGGGGAAACATAGTTGGTATTTATTTATTGCAGTATCCAGCAAAGCAATGAGTTTTAACAGGGCATGTCTGTACTCAATGGAGTCAGATGTGCTTTGAAACAATGCCTAACTTATTACCTATGTGACCCTGGGTAAGAACTACCTACAATCTCCTAAGTCTTAAATGCTTCTTCATAAAATAGTGCTATCCTAAAGAGGTATGAGGAAAAAATACTATATATCTGTGTAACAATCACTTTGTAGTAAGAACTAAAAAAAAAAAAAAAAAATTCCCAAAATTCAGAGCTCTTACTCATTATAGGACTGACCCAGGTAGTTATTCTCAAATTCTAGTTGCCTTAAATAAATGACTTATTTTTGAACTTACACATTTTTATGGCTGTCCTTTTCTTACAAATGCTAATTCAAACTGCAACCACATGGGGCTTTTCGGTGGATGATTCCAAACTATATGCTTATAGTCTCACTGGCTTCCTACCTATTTCTTTAGATACAATTACCATAGCAGAAACAGAAGAGCACCAAACCAGGAAGCAAAACCCTGACCCCAGTGAGCTAGCTGTGTCTTCTGTAGGAAGCAAATACAAACAGTCCAGATTTCAGAATGCTGTGGAAACCAGGGATGGGTCTCTCCATCTCCAAGTTCCCTTCCAAGTAGAACAATATGTCTAGGTTGAAAAACACCCAATATAAAACATATACTTGCCACGATGGTGGTGTATGCCTATAATCCCTAGCACTTGGGAGGGTGAGGTAGGAGGACTGCTGTGAGTTCGAGGCCACTCTGGACTACATAGTGAATTCAAGGCTACTCTGGACTACATAGTGAATTCAAGGCCAGCCTGAATTACATAGTGAGACTCTGTCTCAGCACCCTCCAAAAAAACCAAAAAACAGAAGTGCTAGAATTTTTCCACTGCAGAAAAAAGGGACATGCTAGTGTCATTAGATTTTATTCCAAACAATATTTCATAAAGCAGTATCATTTCCATAGAATTCCACAAGGTGCATCCATGCAAACATATAAGCAATTTGATTTCTTCAAAAAATCTTTTTTTTGGCGGGGGGGTTCTTTTTGAGACAGGGTCTTGCTATGCAGTTTAGGGTGGCCTTGAGCTCACTTTGTAGCCCAGGCTGGTCTCAAATTCACAACGATCCTCCTGCCTCAGCCTCCCGAGTGCTGGGATTACAGGAGTGCACCACCACGCACTCCCTATATATCTCAATTTGAATTTTTACTCTCAAATCTTGTTTCAGTTCTGGCTACTTCAATTTTACCTACTTTGTCCTTCTCAGTTTCCATTTCAACTAAATATTTAAGATTTAAAATCAGTGGTTTCTATCACATTGTGTCTCTGTGAGAAACTCAACCAAAAAATAAGAACCAAAATGTGTAACAGCAATTGTGAAATAGGAAGAAATTGTTCAGAAGGAAGAGGCACTAGGTAAAGGGAAGGAAGGGAAAAGAAAAAAATGAGAAAAGAAGAATAAAATGGAAACAAAAGTACTGGCACTACTAATGGAGAATTGTCATTTCCTCATGAATAACAGCATTACGCGCCTTGAGATAAATTTCTTCACAATAGGAGCAACACAATAAAGACATAATAGGAAATAAGGCTTAGTCTACAGGAATGGTGCCCAACATTGCAGGAAAAATGAACTTACACTAATTATTAGTTGTAATCTTCAGGGTAGGGGGATGGAGGCACAAGTTGGGAGTTGAGGGGCAGCATGTAACATTGGTTATTTCTCTACTAGGTACACAACTTCAAGATCAAGAGAACCAATTTAAGGAAATGACCTGTCACATTTCCACATGTACTAATAATTTAAATGAGGAAGCTGACTTGATCATGTTCCTTGATTATCACTCTTTGTACGACTTTTTAGCGGACCCTTAGTATATACTGTTCAGATACTAAAGAATCATATTATCTCAAGATTATTGTGTTCCTGTCTAACCCTGCTCACAATGTGCTGAAACCCACAGCAAAGGTCCCAGACTAACATCTAGTTTGCAGTATTTCTGAAAATCATTGAGACATGTTTTAACTTAACACTTACTACCATCTTGAAGAGCTAAGTTACCCTCTACGATGAATGTGATCATTATATATATCTAAAATGTACCAATAAAGATTTATATATATTTCCCCTACAAAATGCAGTTCTGCGAACACTGCGCCCAACTTTTCTCATCTTTGTTATTCATCCTCTTCTTGATCCTCTCTAGCTACAACAAACTCACTGCAAGAATAATTTCACTGGTTATAGAATTCCAGGTTAGCTTTATAATTTCATTGGTTACAGAGTTCCAGGTTAGCGTAGGAATAATTTCATTGGTCACAAAATTCTGACTTTTTGCTTGCATAGCTCTGACAAAAAGTCCAGTGTGTTTTGTGTCTTTGTTCCTCTATAGACAGGGTGTTCTCCATCCCTGACTTTGTAAGTTTTATTGTCATGGTTTATGCAGTCTATGATTTATCTAAATGCAGATGATAGATTTGGTTTGCTTTTTTTTTTTTAACCTTGTTTGATGTTTGGAGTTTCCAAAATCAGTGGATTGGGCTGGAGGTATAGCTCAGTGGTGTAAGTGCTTGCCCGCTAAGCACTAAGGCCCTGAGTTCGATCCCCGGTCCCGGGAAAAAAAAAAAAAAAAGGAACGGATGTTTCCAAAATCAGTGGATTGCTGTTATTAATTTTAAAAATTCTTAGCCACTATTACTTCAAGTATTTCTTCTGTTACATTCTTTCTCCTAATATTCTAAGCATGTTACGTTAACTTTTCCAAACTGTCCCACAATTTCTGGATGTTCTATTTATGAGTTTATATTTTCTCATATTGAGTTTCCTTTTGGAAAATTCCCACTGACATATCCTAAAGCTCACTAATTTTTTTCCCTGGCAGTATCTAATCTACAGTACCAGAGTGCCAATCGAATTTACTGTTAATATTTTTCTACTAGTACTGTATTTGCTTTTTCCTGAGCATTTCCACCTCTACTTACATATCAATCCATTCTTCATGGTATCTACTTTCACTAAAATTCTTATTAAGGTTCATCCTAGATTCCTGATCTGGTAATTCCAAGATCTGTGTCATATGAGACTAGTTCTGATGCTTCTGTCCTTGGATGATAGTTTGCCTTTTATCATGTATTATAACTTTCTATTAAAATCCAGACAGATGTATGTATATACCAGTAAGATAAACAAAAACTGGGTCCACCAGTTTATCAGACTAGAAGGCTGTGTTTAAGGTCTGCCATAGATACAGGTATTAGCCAGTGAAACTTTGTTAAATAGCTCTTTCATATTAGGCTGTTGTAAAGTAACTAGCATTATGATGCTGGGCATGGGTGGCACCCGCCTGTAAAACCAGGAGACTGAGGCAGGACTGTTGAGTTCAAGGCCAGCCTGGACTACTTAGTTTAAGAATAGTCTGAACAAACCAGCATGGGCTACAAGGTGAGCTCAAGGTTGGCCTGAACTACATAGCAAGACCTTGTCTCAAAAAAAAAAAAAAAGGAAAAAGAAAAAAAAAAAAAAAGAACAGCCTGAACTACAAAGTAAGGTTCCGCCCCCCCCCCACCAAAACATCTTGCTGGCTACTTGTAACACATCCATTGGTCCTAATTCTTCTACAAAAGTGAATGTAGTAGCCAGATGTGGCAGCACATGCCTGTAATTCCATCACTCAGAAGGATCGCTGCAAGTTTGAAGGAGAACCCTGTCTCAAAAAAAAAATAAATAAAAAACTTTGAAAGATAAACGAAATTACCTTTTTCTGATAGTTTCTGAAGTATGTAGAGAGATATTCATGTAAGTTGTACCTGTCCTCAATGCTGATCTCCCTATTTCTCTCAGCTTTTCAAGGTATCTTATATTTCTTTTGCTACTCTGTTTGCTGCCTCTGCATAAGCATGGGAAGTTAATTTCTTTTGTTAATATGGAACTCAGTGTTGAATACAGAAATCCAGCTATCATTTAACTTCCACCCAATGCAATAGAATTCTCCATATTTGGAAAACTTAGCTCATTAGTACTGCTTAACAGGTACTAGCTGTATCACTGTGCTAAGAGCCACACAGGCCAGCTGTGGTACGCCGCCTGTAATCCCAGCACTCAGGAGGCTGAGGCAGGAGGATCGTTGCGAGTTCGATGCCAGTCTGGGCTACAAAATGAGCTCAAGGCCAGCCTGAACTGCATAGCAAGACCTTGTCTCAAAAAGACCAAAAAAAAACACATACTTTTTAATCACACAAAGCTATATATATTTAGCTATCTTTACAACACCCACACAATAACTAAAATGTCCTTAGGATTAAGAGAATTAAACTAAAACATCAAAATGCATCAAGTTTACTGATAATCAACTTTCGACAATATTTTTGCATCCCACAGTATGTGCATCTCAATTTTAAAATGTATTAATCCTACAAAACTCTCAAGAATACACTGCAGTAAGATTCAAATATGCTTCAAGAATGAAACATACTTTGCTCTAAAGCAATTATATTCTCCATAATGTGATCTTAGCACAACTAGATTTTAAAGATATTTTATAAGAAATTCTTATTTTTAAGCAGGTTCAAATTTTCTTTGAACAAATCTGGCGTATAAAATGATACCCAAATTATCATTACTTATACTCTAGCTCTAACACTAGTACTATTTCAAAAACGAGGCATGGCTAAATAAACTAGATAGAAAAGTTACCAATAATACCCCTCTCTTAGTAGATGAACAATGGTGCACTGAAGGAACTGATTCCTCACAGTAAATCACCCTTCCTCTCATATCACATATACCTAGTTCTTTCCAAAGGTTCAGGCCAGGAATATAGCTCAGTGGCACAAGAGCCTGCCTGGCAAGCACACAGTCCTGAGTTTGATCCCTGGTCCCAAAAAAACCAAAAAACAGTAACAAAAAACCCAACCTAAAAGGTTCAGCAAAAGCTGTCTTACATTGTTGTTCTGAAAATGTTTGGTAGTTCTGGTGATGTAATCTTTTAACTACACTGCTGTATGTACAACCTACTTGGGTCATGTAGACAAGACCCAACAATGGGAGTATCCTAGAGACTAGTTTTCCATATAAATGAACTCCACTGCTCCTGGCTATTACCAACCTTAAGAAATCACTACCCTTCTCTGCTCCAAGCTGATAAAAGTACAGACTTCCCACCAGGAAGGAGGACAAAAGGGGTTGACCCTCTGTGTCCACTATGGTATCTTCAGTCATAGTGTGTTGGTCCTACCTCCTCCTTTCCAGGGTCTCACTTCCAGCATCAAAGATTTGTCTGAATACTCCCATCTTTTTACAATAGTGCATGGGAGGATGTAGATTCTTTAATTCAATCCTATCAGTGTTCCATATTCTAGAAAAAAGGTGACTGCCTCTTCTGGAGCACCTACGGTCAGTATCTGCCTGTCTTTCTGCCAAGCCCTTTTTTATTTGGAGACAGAGTCTCACTAAGTCGCTGAATTGCCCAAGCTGGGCTGAAACTTGCAATCCTCCTCTCTCAGCCTCCCAGGATGCTGGGACCACAGATGTGTGCCAATACATCTAACATTCTTCTCTTATTAGAGCAGAGATATTACATATCTTGTACATATATACATATATTGTAAATCTGTCACTTCCTACACCTCTCTTTACTCTTTTAGCCATCTCTACCAGTCATTATGAAAAGAATTTCTTGTAATGATAGAAACGTTCAGTATTTGTACTACTCAACATAGTAGCCAATTGGCCTATGGGGCTATTGGTACTAACAAACTAAATTTTACAATTTATTTATCATTATTTTAAATTACTTACATGCTAGTGGATAACTATTGAATACAGCAGCCCTCTCTACATTTCATCTCTAAATCCCTCTGAATGTCTCTCCATTTTATTTTTCTCATATTTATACTATGAAACAATACTTCTACACATCTTTACTATACAATATGACAAAGACAATATACTAGGCTTTATGTTATATTGTAATACATATTCTCTTTTCTATAACTTCAGGAAGAAAGATGCAACTCATTCTTAAATGGAAGTCAAAGGTAGAATATCTGATTTTGTTCTTTAAAAGACAGTTAACATCTAAATCAGGCAGGCAAGTAAGGTGACCACATTCTGTATTTAGGTCTCCTACTCCAATCACTAGAGCACGGAGGCTAGGGCCAATATATTAAGCAGATACTTCTAGGAAATCATGAGGACTACCAAAAAGGTAAATTTGCAAATATTGTACCTCATTTTGAACTGAAGGGCATTTCATATATAGCAGACAAGTAGACCTGACTCAGAAAAACCAAAAACTCAGAAGTTGACTGAGTATATTCTTTAAAGGTATTCAGAAACCCAGTTCCAATTATCAAGACACTAAAACTATAACTACCAAAATAAGTACTTTCTCTTTGTGATAAAAGAAAAATATTAGATATCTGACATTCAGAGAGAGTATTCTAGTTAAATGTAGTATTCTTGCTTAGCCATGTAAGTGCTACACTGAACAGCTGCAACTCTAGCTACTCAGGACCCAGAAGGGAGATTGCTTGAGCCTAGGAGTTGAAGGCCAGCCTGGGAAACACAGCAAATACCAAACAAAAAAACCAGTTAACAAAAACAGAACATCCCTACAAAATGACATAAATTCACTGATAAAGTGACAGACACACACTAAGTAGAAAACCTCTTAAGTTTTTGTGTTGCTAAACTTCTGCGGTATTTACTATACGTTGGGTAATTTTTGGCTGCCTTTTTAAGACAGGGTCTCACTATGCAGTTCAGGCTGACCTTGAGCTCACTTTGTAGACCAGGCTGGCCTTGAACTCAGCAATCCTCTTACCTCAGCCTCTCAGAGTGCTGGGATTACAGGCGTGCACTACCTCACCAGCTGTTTATCTTTTGAGACAGGGCCTCATGTTTTTCAAGTTGACCTTGAACTCACTATGTACCACAGGCTGACCTCAAACTTGCAACAATCCCCTGCTTCAGCCTCCCAAGTGCTAAGATTACAGGTGTATGTCACCAAGCCCTGCCAAAAGTTTTTATACTGGCTGAGGCAGGAAGATTGTTGCAAGTTTGAGATCAGCCTGGGCTACAAAGTGAGTTCAAGGACAGCCTGAACTGCACAGCAAGTCCACCTCAAAAAGATGCCCCCCACAAAGTTTTTATACTGCAACAAATACTATAAACTGTAATAATGATTTTATTTACTGGAACTTAATTGAATAGTTTTTACATATATTTACTTTTGCTTATTGAAACTACTTTTTTTTTTTTTTTTAAAGACAGGGCCTCACTTTGTAGGGCAGGCTGACCTCAAACTCATGGCAAACCTCATACCTCAGCTTTCCAAACTGTGGGAATGCAGGCATGGGCCACCACACCCAGCTTAGATCCTTTTTAGAGATTACTTCTATTACACATTTACTTAGTATTTATTTCCATAATTCCTAAACCCATGGATTAAAAGTAGTCTTGGCCAGGCTTTGTGGTGCATGCCCATAAACCCAGCACTTGGGAGGCTGAGGCAGGTTTAAAATCTAAACCCAGAGTTGGCAATTTAACAAGACTCTGCCTCAGATTTGAAAGAGGCCAAGCGTGGTGGTGCACACCTGTAATCGCAGCACTTGGGAAGCTGAGGCAGCAGGTGTGCTACAAGTTTGAAGCCAGCCTGGGCTACAAAGTGAGTTCAAGGCCAACCTGAACTGCAGTGAAACCCTGTCTCAAAGAGACAAAAAACAAACAAAAAAGATCTTCAGAAGGAGCAGGTGGGGGTTAAGGATGTAGCTCAGTATAAATGTCGTGGGTTCTATCTTAATACCAAGGGGGAAGTGGGATGAAAACAACCCAAGCATCCAATAGATTAATAAACAAAGGTATTCAATGTACATTCAATGGAAGTGTTTACCCTTAGAAAGAAAATTCTGACACATTATAGACTGCATGAATTTAGTGGGTGGAATGGTAAGTCAGTCCTGCTCACTTAAGGCACCTATAGTAGTCAAATTCATAGGCGCAAACATTGCTGGCAGGGCAAAAGGAGGAAATGTGAGTGTATCACTCAAGGCAGGTCTGCACAATGGAAGAAGTTCAGGAGACAGGTTATGCAACAATGTGAGTGAACTTAACACTACTGCCCTGTACTCTTGAAAATGGTAAACTTCATCCATATGCTGTATATGTCCCCACAATTTTGTAACTAAAGAAAAAACCCAAACTACCCCTTAATTGCATGTAGAATTCATCCTATTAACTACTTTAGGCCATTATGCAATTTAAGTGATCTGGTATAAGGTCAAGAAGAAAAATATGCAAAATGAAGGCTTCTGACACTTAAAGAGACTCACCGCCTCCCAGCTTAGTCCACATAAACTTACATGAACAATGTCTCCCACATCCCCTCACCATCACGGAGGATGTCATTTTGTTTTCTTAAATCATAGCTGATTTAAGCATAAAAACCAAAATCTTTCATTTTTTCTTCTATTTCTATGAATTTATGAAAGAACTACTACAGATAAGCAAAGACTCAGCTGTAAAGTGATTTGGGGTAATATTTTCCATACCAAAAAAAAAAACTACTGTAACATAAATGCCAAAAATTATTTAAAGCAGTATTTTCCAAGAGTAAGAAAACAAAAGAAAGATAAATGCCAAGCAACATGGAGCTGGTGAAAGGAGTATTATTTCTGTAAAGCAGAATACAACCTAGCAAGATTGATAACTGAGCTGCAAGGATAGCTCAGTGATAGAGCACCTGCCTAACACGTGCAAGGCCCTGGTTTAATCCCTGAGACAGACAGAAACACACACACATACACGGGGCACAATATAAAGTAAGTCATGTACACTATGATTATATGCCTCCCAATTTTGTCAAAAGGATGAACCTGTAGATAGTATTTGTGTCATGGACTCTAAACTATGAGCACACGCTACTTTTACAATTAAAAAAAGTTTACTGGCACACCTCCTCTATAGTTCAGGCCTTTACTGCTCCTCAAATACATTTTGCTAATTAAGTTCTATCCCTATTGCAAATCTCTCTCCATCTGATCCACTCAGCAACTCCACCAGGTTTTCAAATACTGCCAATGCCACTGCTCCTATCTGACCTTTGAACTGTTAAAACTACCTGCTCACTGAAATTAAAGTAGTCCTCCAAAATCTACTTTCTCTCGCCAGGCGTGGTGAAACACGCCTGTCCCAGCAGTCTGGAGGTTGAAGCAAGAGGACCACTGCAAGTTCAAGGCCAGCCTCTAAATCTACTTTCCAATCTCCTCTCACTCCCAATAACTCTCAGCTGCTGCAGTAAGGACAAACTGTAGCAGTTAGCAGGTGCCGAGGGCTTCCATTACATAACTTAACTATCACAGATTAAATTCCACTTTTACATTGCAGGATACATAACATAAAAACACAAGCAAGGATTCAGAGTTGTAGCTTCCATTGGTCCACTAGGTGGCACTGTTACTTCTTATGAATCAAATACTGCGCATTTGACTGATTTAGTACTTACTACTGTACACAATTATATATTATATACAATGGTGTTGCATACATAATTGCACACAGTAAAACTGGTAAGCACTTGTTATTGAATACTTGTTATTCATGTTTTCATACATTGTTAATGTGTTACTCTTAAAGGAGAAGACAAAGTTGCAACACAATTTTACCATTTCAAATGGCTATTTTCTCCTTTGTTTAAATGCTCAGCCAAAATTCATACTTACTGCCTTTGGCACATAACCCACCTAAGTCTTAAGTACTGTAGTATTCTCATTCATGGTTTCACTATTTCAGTTACTCAGTTACCACAGTCCAAAAACATTACTGTAGTGTAACAAGGATTAATTTAGAGAAAGGAAAACTACATTAACACTTACTACAATATATTGCTATAATTAGTTTTATATTGTTAATACAGATTTGTAAATTCAACTATCACAAGCTGATAGATATATGTGAGAAAATAGTATTTATAAAGTGTGGTACGACCTACAGTTTCAGGCCTCCACTGGGTGGCTAAGGGGGGATGATGACTGCACTGCACTATGGTGTAACGACTCAAAGACCGGCGTGGTCAGAGCCCTTGTCTACCATGGGTTTGATCATGCTCCATGCCAGCCTACTGCACTGAACATAGTTTTATTCAAAACTGGCAAGTACTGGCCGGGGATGTAGCTCAGTGGCACAGCCCTTGCTTGGCAAGCGCAAGGTCATGAGTTCAATTCCTGGTACCAAACATCAAGTATCTTTCAATCATTCTTATTCACGAAGTAATGATTCCTCCCCAATTTAAGAATCAAATTTCCAACTTAAAATATAGATATTACATGCTTCTTACAGATTACATTTGTACTGGCATTCACTCATCATTTTAAGGCTTCACATCATTTAATGAGAAAATACCTTAAAGCTTACCAAGACAGGTACTGCACCAAGTACAAAATTGAGAATATGGAAATAGGAAAAACAAAGTAAAGTTCTGTATCTCAGAGCTCACATTTTAGTGACAAGTACACAATAAATATATTAGTTTTAAATTTTTCAAATAATGCTAAGTACCAGGAAGGAAAAACAAAATAGCAATATAGTTGTGATTGTAGGAAGGGAGTAATTGCAACAAAGGAAAGAGGATTCTCTTGTGGAGGTGCCCGATAGGAACATGAACCTAAATGAAGAAGGAACTAAGAAAAATTCAAAACTAGCATTCCAGACACACACTGCAACCAGGACAGCAAAACACCCTGATGTGAGAACATCTTTTGCCTGCTGGTACAATGAAAGCCCGTGAAATGATGTAAAGTTAAAGAGAAATTCATGACTATGACCTTAGGCCATGTATGAGTTTAAAATAAGATTCAAAAGTGAAATGAGACTCAGTGGCGAGTTTTAAACAGGGGTGTGATGGGACCTGTTAAAAGATACATCAGGCTGTAGTTACGTGGGGAGGTTTTAAAAGTGATCAGGATGATCAGTTTGAAATGCAGGCAACGTGTGTGTAACACTTAGGCAACAATGGTTTTAGGACTTACAGAAACATTATAGCTATTTAGTACAACATAAAAATGGTCTATTACATGACAGATGAAAATGTTTATCTGCTCCCTCCCAAAAAGCCACTATAGTGATAGAACAATTTATAAAGATAGAAACCTAAGAAATAGTACAAAGTGACAGACCCATTAGTTTTGTAAAATTTTTTCCTGTAATAAAACGATTACCTGCAGTCAACCAAAATGGTTAAAAATTACAGTTGTTAAAAAACTAGATAATCATAAAAATGTTAGACAACTGTTAGATCTCAAAAAACGTATAAACTATTCAGAAATTAGTTAACTATTTACTTAGTTCCTCCCTTTTGAGGTATACGGAGTTTAATCTACAGCCTTTTTTTCACTGAGCTGCATCTCCAGGCTGTAAAATTTTTTTTTTAATTTTTGAGACAGGTTCTTAATAAATTGTTCTTAAACTTATGATCCTTTGCCTTGGCCTCCCAGAATCTTGGGTTTAGAGGTGTATATGCCACCAGGCCCAGTAATTTCTTTTAAAAAAAAGCTATCTAGTTTCATCTTACATTGAAATTTAGGGCCAGGGCTATAGCTCAGAGGCACAGCACCTGCCTGGAAAGCACAAGGTCCTGAGTTGTTGGAGAGCACTACAAAGTGGCTCTGAGCTGGATTTAATATTAACCAATTGGCTTTCCATGTTTGTGAGTTGTCTGAAGCTTAGGCACCTTGTCTGAACATAGGCAGTGGACTCATAGTAAGAAAACCTCTGTGAGTCCCTGGTCACCCTGAGACCTGTACTTGGGCTTGAAGCTATGACTCCTCAAAGGACATGATAAGCCACAGATGAGGACGTTTGCCTCCAACCCCAACTAACTACAAGGAGACTGTAACTGCAGGCTCCAGGCTCCTACAATAATACCAACCTAAAGATATAGTTCTCCTGATTGACGTAATTTACTACTTGGGAAAATTCTCCCAAGGTTCTGAGTTTCCTGCGTTTTCGTGAGTATCCTCCTCCTATGTTTGAAAACCAAATAAATATGGGCTGCCCAGAGAAGACTTGGTCTAAACTCAGAATACTGAAGCTGTAAGAGACAGATCCTCCTGGAGCCCTGAAATCATTTCGCTTGTGTCATTTATTTAAGCTTTTGCCGTCCACTCGCTTGGGAGATTGCGGGCCTGATAAGCCTGCAATAACTAAAGGTTATTTAACCCAATACTGAGTTTGGTTCCCCACACCATAAATGAATGAATGAATAAATTTTTTAGTGGAAAAATATAGTAACTATAAAATGTAACTGAACCAAAGGTGAAGGATTTCATAATTACTTCTACATAGCATTATCAGTGTATCTTTGAATGACATTTTTGACAAATTGACAAAACGTTGACATTTTTAAAAGTATGACAGAAAAACAGAGAAAATGAGAAAAAATTGAAGCAGTAATTATAGTAATTAAAATTACAAACAAGGGGCCAAAGATGCAGCTCAATGGCAAACACAAAGTCCTCAGTTTGATTCCTGATACCCCAATTATAAATATTACAAAGTATTCAGATATCAAAATCTAGATTAAAGACATATGGGCCAGAAGACTAGCATCAGGATTATGCCACTGCCACTGTAGACATATGTATATATAGGAACGAAGTATGACAGAAACGGTATTTCATTAGTAAGGGAGGCTGAGCCATTCAATTATGAAGGGGTATGTTCTTATCACTATCAAACAATTCATTAGGACCCTGGATCAGTCCCTAAAAAAATCCCAACAGATAATATTGCTGGAAGAAGTATTTTTATAGTTATTAAGAAAGTCATCTTAAGTATATATAGAAAGCCCAGACTAAAAAAATATATTAAGGCATGAAATTAGAACCAAACAGAAAACTGGTGAAAGGATATAGGGAATTGCAGGAGAAATAAAATGGCTAATAAATATTCTTAAAATATAACCATTGAGTAAAAAAAAATCAATCAGATGTAGAAAAATTAAAAAGATTACCATCATTCTTGTGGGTGAGTTTCTGTAGGAAAAGATGCACTCATACTGCCAACTGAAAAAGGCAGAATAGTTCAGTGGTAGATTGCCTCGTTAGCATGTACACAGTGCTGGGTTTGATCCCCAATACCAAATTCACACAAAAGGCAGAAGCTTTTCAGAGTGCTTGATTATACTACCAACATTTAAACACACATTCCTTTGACTCCACTGCACTGTAATCCATTGAGAATCTGCCACATAATTGTAAGACTATGAAAACCTATAAACACCAGCACGTTGTTGCCAACCTGACACCAACAAAACAGGCTTAAATATACACGACCCATACATTTGTTTTTTAAACATTAGGTAGATCTGAATACACTTAGGATGGCAGAAGTTAAACACTTATCTTCTCTGACATATTTTCCTACTCTGATTTCCAAAACTTGGAACTATTTCTACCTTGGTATCTTCTCTAGAAGCCAACAAATTATGACTTCCAATTTTCTACTGAAACCTATTCCAAAAACTAGAAAATAAATTTTCCATAGAATCTAGTAAAATAGATCAATATATTTTGAGATAAACAGGGATTTTATAAAAGCATGTTTCTTCACAGTGTTACAGAAAAATACACAAAACTGAGCAACAAACACATCATCTTACTCAATGGGGAAGAATTTCCCTGTATTTCTCTTCAAAAATATTAAAATTAAGCCGGGTGTGGTGGTGCACAGCTATAATCCCAGCATTTGGAAGGCTGAGGCAGGACTGAAATCAGTTCAAGATCAGCCTGGGTTATATAGTGAGTTCAAGGCCTGGCTGAACTACACAGCGAGACCCTGCCCCCCACAAAAGCCAAAAATATAAAAAGTAAATTATTGCTTTCATTCCCTTATCCATGCATGTCTCCCATAATAATAAATGAAGCAATGCACAGTGATATGCATCTATAACCCCAACACTCTGGGAGGATGAAGCAGGAGAATTCCAAGTTTGAGCCCAGCCTGGGCAATTTAGCAACTCAAAATTTAAAAAGGGATGTGAAGTGTGAAGGCCTTGGGTTCAATTCCCAATACCAAAAAGAAAGACATTTAAATTGACAATAGTTCCTGCAATAATTTCAACTTTCTGAATAGTGAAATACATAGTTCCTGCAGTAATGCATGAAACACATTTTACAAATATGTGAATTTTACTTGTTTACTACTCAGTCAAGCTGCAAAAGTAACTACAGATTTCCAAATCAATTTTTAAACTTTATATTCTCATTATTACAAATGCTTTAAAAGTGGTTTCCTCAAGAATTAGTCAATCCTTAAATTGATACTTTAAATGTATGTCCCATTTCCAAGAAATAACTACCAGATCTGCTAAGGTAGATGGGGACTCGATGGATGTTTTTTACAAGCTGGCCTTTTCATTGGATGGCACTTGCCAGTTGCATTTTGCACATTTTTTTTTTTCATTTTATCTCAGAAAGACACTCATAAAAGAGGACTTTCAGAACTGCTCCAGAAAGTGGCAAGAATAATGGGATATGTGTTTGAGGAAGGGGGTGTATTTTGAAAAGGACTAATGGCAATGTGTCTCCTACTGTAAGTTTTCTTCTTTAAGTGTAAAACGTTCACTGTAGTTTTCAATCATACCTTTGTATGATAAAATTCTGTTGTGCTGAACAATGGAAGTGCCTAGAACACTATTTTTAAGACAGTGACTATCTCTTTGGAGGACTAGAAAGAATTGAAACAGGGCTTCAGTTTGTGCTGCGGTTACATTTCTTTAGGCAACAGGAAATAAATGTCTTTTTTTGAATTTGACTAAGTGCACTAACTGGAGGACAGATTCCCTGGGTTCTAAACAATTCCCTAGCTCACTGTGACATTGGGCAACTTAGGTTATCTCCTGATGCCTCAGTTCATGTCTACAAAATGTGCTATACATCTTATAAGGATTAAATGAGTTGATTATGTGAAAAGCCTAGACTAGTACATTTGATACATGGTAAATGTTATTGTTACCAAAAGCCCACCATCATGAATATTAACTCCAAAATCTGGCTGGATTGCACTGGGGAAAGAGGTGGCTGCAGAAGGGTTGGGGGTATTTGATCTGTCTTCTACACTTACATTTCAGATGTATGTTTTTGAAACCAGTGATAAATGATCAGAATCAAAAGTGAGAAAAGCAGGATAAAGCAGAATAGTATGTTTCAGTCTTTTGTTCAATTTTCAAAAACATGAGACAATGCAGGCTTTTAAGTTTGATATTTATTTTTAACAGGAAAAATATGCTAATGGTGATGACATCATTAGAAGATACGCCCATGTCCAATATCTGCAACAGAAGCTTGATAGAAGTTAAAGAAACCATACCAAAAGACTAAAGACAAAAACTGTATTAACATTACTTACCCTTAAATCTGCAGACAATGAAATGAAAAACATACTTAGGACTGAAGTTTCACCAAAAGACCAGAAACTGCCAAGTTATCTATGAAATGTGTCTTTCTAGAAAAATCTACTTTTTCCTTTGCATGTAGAAATGGGCAGTGTTTTCAAGGATAGAGCATAGTGCCATTAACTCAATGTATCTATGTGAGCAAAGGGGGAGCAAACTGAAAAGGGACAGTGCTAAATTAAGAGCTGAGAAACTGGAGTGGGAGTAATCATGTAGCTCTTACCCGGGTAGTAATGACAGGCCAGCCAAAACATCATTTGGAACATAAGCAGAGACTGTTGAGCCAAGAACTACGTACTAATAAACAAAAACACCTTAATAGACATAATACCATAACATATCTACAAATTCACAGTGAGCTATCTGTAAATAAAGGGACTCAAGCATATTAGAAACTGTCTTACTATTAGAATAAGAAATTGGTAAAGCAGTAAACAATTTAAACAAGAACTGAAAGATTCTTTTAAAACCCAATCTAGCTCAACTACCCACTGATAATGGCTATTCTTCTCAAAGAAAATATGATACTGTTCCTTCTTATTATCTCCTGAACCCCTAGACTTACCAATAGTATCAATTACCGCTCTCTACCTACTGGTATGTATGAGCTGGGAGGTATAGGTGGGTGTGAATATGTTAAGTATCAGAATCAAGGGTGGAACACAGGAGTAACTTGGGGCTTTTCTGAGACAGGGGCTTGATATATTTCCCAGGCTGGTCTCTTAACTCATGGGTTCAAGCAATCCTTCTGCCTCAGACTCCCAAACAGCTGAGACTATAGGCATGTATCATCATCTCTGGCTTATAAGGAAATACTCTGAAGGGTTAAATTATATAGCTAAAAATTATATGTATTTAGAAAAGGAAGTGATTAAATCTAATCATAATTTATTGCAGTTAACATCAGACTTCATACCAACTGCTGTTTTCCCATTATTTTTTTGTAGAAGATAAAAGTTTAAACTGATAAAGTACTACAATTGCATGGAATTTCGCATGAAAGCTTTAAGCACAACCAATTCTGGTAATTCCAAATTTCAAAGTTTACTTAAGCAGGTTGATTTGGTTCAACTAGAAGAAAACTCACTAATGCAAACTTACCTGAGCCACAGCCTAAAAAGTTCTATGATCCCCAAAAATGCATGATATAGTTACATCCACATGTTAGAATTCCTACCAAAAAATAAATAAGCACTAAAGAAGGAAAAGGTTACGCACTTCCAATTTATGCTCTTTCTCTGCAAGGGCTTCCTTTTGACAACGAAGAAAATCTGCTAACATTCGAGTGAGTTGCTTCCTATCATCTATTTCTGCCGCCAATCTGCCATTATAATCTGCCAGCAACATACAAGCATCCTCTACCATTTTAGAAAGCCTTTCTCCAGACTCTTTATCTAAGAAAAACACAGGATAATAAAATTAATATACAACATAAACAGTGATATGCTCTTCCCACATCCCACCCAGGATCCAGGAGTCATGGATCTCCTTTTCTTGCCTCACCTGTTATTTTATCTAGTAGAGATACTTCTTGGACTTCAACAGGCAAAGAAGCTATCCGCTGATGAACTGCTGCATCACCTGAAGCTGCATTTTCTAGGTCTTGTAATGCTCTAACGAGATCTAGAGTCTAAAAAGTTATACAACTTTAGCACCAAAATAAAGCTTAAACAAATTTAAGCCTTGAATTTTTCCATATTTATAATCCTTTTGAGTTACTTATTATCTCAGTTTCCAATATAAACTGCTTAAGACAACTCTCTTCTTTTACACATTAAGAACCTATCTATGTTAACCACTGAAAATGTAAATAAGGTAAGGCCTTGAGAAGGTCACACTCGAGTCACAGAAACAGTATAAAAATACTTACCTAGTTATTAAAGTGAGATAAGTGACTGATTTATATGGCAGATATACCAATGGTAAAAGGGAAGGTAGGCTACAACTTGAACATAGAGAATGCAAATTTTATGTATAATATACCATTATATTACCATTGCATATCATTTTATTTAAAGCATTTCTAAATTTTATTAAACTGAATTTTGGGAAAGGGAGACATAAATCATCTTTTAAAACATAGAAGAAGTCTCTCAGATTCTATTCCTAAATACTATAACGTATAAGAGAAATGCAGTTTGGAAATATGTTCAAATAAAATGTCTTCAACTATCTTATGGCTTTTTAATAAGACCATTAAATTTTATGTATTAATGACTACTTATGTACTGCCTAGCCAGTACACCAATTATCATTAGACTATTTTAGTAGTACTGTTTTCATAGAATTATAACTGGGAGGAGAAAGTAATATATTTTGTTTCACTGTTTTCACACTTGCTGTGATTTGGAGAAAACACACCATTCTTTGCTGGCAATTTCACAAGTTATGAGTTTGTTTTTTTAAAGTATTTTCTTCTCTAGCCTCCATCCTCATCCTTTTTTCTGTTTTTGTTTTCTAAGACTAGATTTAGGGACACTAGGAAATTATACACATACTTTAAAAATGTAAAATATTACTAATTCTGAGTATATATCAAGATGACATCTAGGTAGCAGTTGTGCCAATAGTCCCAGCTACTCAGAAGCTTGAGGGCAGGAGGATCACTTTAATCCAGGAATTCAAGGTCAGCCTAAGCAACATTCTGAGACTCTTATTTCTTAAAAAAAAAAAAAAAAAAAAAAAAAAATGTGTGTGTGCGTGTATTTGTTCTAGGATATATTCTCGCTATAGTGAAAGAGTACTTTAGAGCAATGACACTTATCAAGAAGCTCTTTTTTCATAGCCCCTCAACTAATTAATCATAAAGAAGTCTAAAAGTATCTATATTTCTAAGAAATCTGCCTTTATGATTTATTTTTTGAGACAGGGTCTCTGCCGGGGATATAGCTCAGTGTCCTAAGTGCTCTAAGGTCAGGAGTTCAATTCCCGGTCCCCACCCACCCAAAAAAGAGACAGAGTCTCCTTGGGTAGTTCAAGGTGACCTTGAACTCACTATGTAGCTCAGGCTGGCCTCGAACTCACAATGATCCTCCTGCCTGGTTTTCCCAAGTGTTGGGATTACAGGCATGCACTATCATTCTTGGTCTGGTTTTATGATCTTGAAAATGCCTTATGCTGAAACTGTAAGATACGATTAAAAAAAATACGGTAAATGTTCTTTTTGTGGGGAGAGGAGACAAGGTCTTGCCATGTAGTCCAGGCTAGCCTCAATGTAGCAATCCTAAAAAAATACCTAAAAAAAACTTTTTTGAAACACAAAAGACACATTATCAAGAACAACAGGGTAAGTATGTGCAAAGGAAGGGGGTGTGTTCTGAATATTTTTGAGGGGAATTAATGGTAATGTTTTTTATTGTAATAAATATAAAACATTTTTCATATCCATTATATTTTTTGATCACCCAACATTGTTTACAATGATTTCTGTCAAACAATGGTGAGTGTTTTCATCCACCTTATTCAGCAGGAACTGTCAGCTCCGGCTCTTCCTCAAAGTCAAAATCACCATGAAAGATAAATGTATTCACAACAGCATAACAGCATAGCTAAAGACAAAGGAGGACTTCCAGAACTGCTTCAGAAAGTGGTATGATTGAAGACGATGGGAGTGTTTTAAGGGAGATTAATGGCAATGTGTCTTTTAATGTAATTTTTTGAAGTTTAAGCAGTCACATGTTGACCACCTCACAAATTGGGTCTCATCATACATTCACATTCCTTCCTATATTAGCAAGGATTATATAAGAAACCAAAGATACCTGAAACACTAGTCTAGGACTTCCTACTACAGGACGGTTCAACTACATCCTGTAAAGATAAATTTCTGCTTTTCTAAGATGTTATAATGACCACAAAACTGAACCACTGAGAATTAAGCAACACAACTGATCTGAAATTAACATTATACAAAACAAAGAACAAGGCCGGGGATATAGTTCAGTGGCACAGCACCTTCCTGGCAAGCACGAAGTCCTGAGTTTGATTGCCGGAACCAAAAGAAATAAAAAAATAAGGAATGGTGCCAGATATGGTGCCATATGCCTGTAATCCCAGCACCTGGGAGGCTGAGACAGGAGGACTGCCCCCAAGTTTGAGGTCAGCCTGCACTACAAAGGGAGACCCTGTATCAAAAAAGAAAAGCAATACCCTTTTTTTTTTTTTTTTTTAGCAATACCATTTTATACAAGTACTAGAAGAGTCAGCTGGTTACTAAGAAATACTCAAGAAGTCCAACTGTGGTTACTCTTTCACCAGCGCAACAGGAGACACTAAATAAACCTCAGGTAAAACGTTGTTCCCAACATGATTTTCTGTCATGAGTTATAATCAAATAGGGAAAGACATACGTGTTAATGTTTGGTTATTCCAAATACGTTCTTACTACTTTTCTATTTAAGCTCTAGTCTAGTGGGCTTCAGCAGTCTCTGTCTCTAGGATAACGACCTCGGCTCAAGCACTGGCTGACAGCGTTAGTCGAGTTCTTCTGCCTTCCTAGTTCAAAGAGTAATACGAACCTACAAATCTAAGCAATAAATGATTACCTCTCTTTCAAGATCCTTTCACCAGGGAAAAACCCTTCCCAGCTTCCTATTACATGCAAATTTGGGTCCAGCCCCCTAATTCTCACTGTGGTATCTCTTTATGTATAGGATATTAATTTTTTTTTCTTTCTTTGAGAGGTGGGGGTCTCACTATGTAATTCAATGGTCCTTGAATTCACTATGTAGCCCAGGCTGGCCTTGAACTCAGGGCAACCCTCATGCCTCAGCCTCCCAAGTGCTGGGATTACAGGCGTGCATCACCACACCCAGCACAGTATATTAATTTTTGGCAGCCCATGTCTGCTTCTACACCAGAACTCAACAGGAAACAGGTTCTGGCCAACATAGTATGTTGGGCTTCTGTACTATTCTGGCCCTTGAAGATATTTACCTTGTTTTAAGAGAATGGCTATGTCTTCATTTCTCCTTTGAAATATTATCTGTCCCTCCTATATGTTTCAAACATAAAAGAAGGAAACTTAAAGACTCAATGCCCACTTAATAAAAAATTCCAAATGTCTTTCATCTAATAATTAAGGAAGAGTAACACCATACCAACCTAGAGGATTTACTGTATTAAGATGATGATACTAATTTATCTCATTCTTGCACAGAACTACATAGTGTCACACAGGACTGTATGAATACATACTTGTCACTCCAATGCTCATTTTTTACGTGTTTGCAAGCAAAAATACTTGACAGTACTGATCATAACTAAGGATATTTCAGTGCACTTACATCATACAACAATGTATATTGAAATAAACAAACAGTGGCTAAGACACCATATACTACACTTTGCAACCAGAAGCCCTTTCTAAGTTCCTGCCTGGCAAGCACGAGATTGTGAGTTTGATACCTGGTACCAAAAAAAAAAAAAAAAGAAAAAAAGAAATCCTTTCTATGCAAAATTATTTTTATGTAAAACATGGAATATACAACACAGTATATCAACATAAATAATCTGTTAAACATAAAATAAGACATACCCATGCAGCTTCTTCCTTGTACCCAGAAACAGCAAAATTAATAAAAGTTCAATGGCCACACAAAGTGAAACAACTCACTTATTATAGGTAATCTCTTACCTGTGGCGGTTCACTTGGAGATCCCAGAGAGGAACAATTTTCATTTTCATCTGCCTTTATTTGCTCGTAAGTTCGCTTCCTAGCCTTTTTATCACCATCTGAATTGAAAGAACATTTAAGTCTTAAACAAAACATTTTAATGAAGCGATCACAGTAAGAGATGAAAGTTACATACTTACATAGCGCTTGCTTAAGCTGGTCTAATACATCATTTTCATAAACAGATCTTTCTTCCCAAATAGACAACACTCTCCCAAGGTGCTTCTTACAACTTTCATCAGTTTCACTAAAGCAAAAAGGAAAAATGTTAACAATAAAAATGCACAGTGCTGTTGAAAAGGTATGGTGACTGTAAATACAGTTGTTCTTTCATTCCCTGGAAAAACCAATCCAGATATTTACTGAGCATTTCTGCATGGTCAGCAGTTCAGGACGATGTGATCAAGATGGTGTGATCACCACCCATTTTCCTTAAAAAGCTTATAAACATGCTGAACAACAAAATTACAAGAAAAAGGGTAAGTTTTAGGATCTAGGGATTTTTTAAAAATGTTCCTAACCTAATGGAGGCTAAACACGAGACTAAGATTTCTAACAAATGAATTTTTTAATGTATTCAACAAATATTCATAAGGCACTACCTCTAAAATAGTGATCAAACAGACTTTTATAGCAGCTGTTATTTATAAATGTTTCAAAAGAGAACAAGGTGCTAAAGATAGAAAAGAGCTCTATCCCAGTGTAAGAGGGATCTGGAAAAGTATTTGAGAAAGTGGTATCCAATTAGACACGTGAAGATTAGATATACAGGAACTGGGAAACATTGTTTCTAACCATTTCTTACCTTCTTTGTCACTGCTACTGTAAGTTATGTCATTAGAATCTCTTGCCTGGATTTTTGTAATATTCTCATCAGCCTCCCAGTTGATGCTCTTCCACTCAATAAAATAGCAAATTCTATCAGATCCTGTTATTCTCAATCCTCAAAGGACTATCAAATATATCAAGAATGAAACCAAAATCCTTGCCCTGCACCATACGGCATACATGCTGCTTCCTGGCAGCCTCTCACTCCAGACTCCCTAATATTTTCTCCCACACAAATCTTCCTGCCTTACTCACAGCTGCCTCACTGTTTCTATCAAGTATTCTCTCTGCCTACAATCCTTTCCTCCTAGGGAGTCAAATGGAACTATTTCATCCCTTCCTTTAGTCTGTTTAAATGTTACCTCCCCAAAAGAGCAGTCATTTAACATATATAACTGAGCATCTTCATACCTTCTAATTCTTTCCCCACTTTTGTTCTTTAGAATATGTCATGTGACAATGTAATATGTAACTGTCTGTCTAAGCCAGGTGTGGTAGTGCACACCTGTAATCCCAGCACTCAGGAGGCTGAGGCCGAAGGATTACCTTGAGTTTGAGGCCAGTCTAGGTTAAAGTGACTTCAAAGTCAGCCTGAACTTCAGAGCGAAACACTATCTCAAGAAGACAAATAATAACAATGATAATTGCCTGTCTAGCTATTATCTTTTACATCCTCTGAAACATAAGCTACAACAAAAGAGAATTTTGTCTTCCTCACTACCATGTCCTCAGGCACAGAGTAGGTGGTCAGTAAATACTTTATTGAATTCCAGAAGAATATACAAAAACAACATACAAAAAAGGTAGAAACAGTAAGAAAAGGTTCATGTGCAGATGCGATGTGAGATAGTAGTCTAGAGAGGCAGTGCCATGAGCAGCCACTGAGTCTTGCTTAAGACTTCACAAAACCGAAGGAGTATTATGATTGGCTCGATTCTAAATAAAGCTTCCCAAAAGGATTCAACAGAGACCACGGTAATTATATGGAAGGATGTTTCAGTAACTAGAAGGCAAAGAAAAAAATTACGGGAACGTGCGTTATGTGGAACACAGAGAATAAACGAAGTAAGAGTTGAAGAGGACACCTAATTTCTTGCATCAGAATCTGTGTGCAGCTGCTGTTCATTGACCAAGAAGCAACATGTTTGGTCGAAAGCATAGAAATATTAAGTTCATTATCAGACAGAATGAGACAGTTAAGATGCATACAAGTAGAGGTCACTGTACATACAGGTCTGTGGTTAAGGGAAAAAAATTTGGATAAAGAATAAAATTTTAAGTTAACAGAGTATGCACAATAACTAAATATATACAGTGTACAAAATCACCAAGCTGGCAAGTACAGAATGTGGTCCCCAAAGAATGCATAGGATTTAACTCTAAGATGCTGATATTTAAAGAGATGGAACAAGATAGTATCTAAGTTGAAGGAAAAGCAGAATGCAACACTATTTGACAGAAACACTATTTGACACTTTTTTTTTGCAAATGGGATTAAAACTGTAGGGTATGTGGTAAATCATCCTTCTGTAAGTCATCAGAGACTACCATTTACCACTGAAATCTGTAATTTAGACTAATTTAATACTTCAATGCTTGCCCTAGTAATTTATGATATACCTGTACATAATGTTCAAATATTTAAAGGGCAACAAGCTAAAGTATAAATTTTTACCCTCTGAATTATCTATAGTAAAAATTTCCAACATGCTTATAATTACCTAAGTATTTTTTATTTCCAGAGCATTTAAAAATGTTAAGACATATAACCTGACACCAAAAACCCTTAAAACTGCATGGTTTTTGTTATGGTTGATACATTGTGTCAACTTGGGGAGCCCTGAGGTTTGGCTGAGTGACTCAGCAGGAAGCCAAGGTGCTTTACCTTGTATACATCCTGAGCCTGTGGAAGTGGAGGGCATGGATATTATGTGAGTGGTACACGTCCCCTGGGTGGGGTTAGCCTGTTTACAATGTAAAGGAGGGAAAGAGGCTGCTTGCCTGCCATTCCTCTGTTTTTGTTCAGGTTGTTTTTGCTGTGTTCTGCCGCCATGAACGTTTGCCCTCTGCCATGTGCCACTGTGCCTCTGAACCAACCAAATATGGACTGAAACCTCCACAAACTGTAAGCTAAATAAACCTTTCCTTCCTTCATGTTGGGCATCGGGTATTTTGTCTCAGCAATGAGAGAAAAGTAACCAAAACAGAATTTGGTACCAGAGAAGTGGGGTCGTTGCTAAATGACTATATCTCATCATGTGGTTCAAAAGCCTTTGGAAATGGCTTGTGCGAAGTGTTTGGAAAGGTTTGGAGATATAACCTGAAAGAGACCAGCTGGAACACCTTTGTCTCTGTCTGGCAGATTCTAGTCAGAGCTCAGAAGACCAGGAGAGTGACAGAAATCTTGCCAGTAAAGACCAGGTTCAGAAGGTTTCTGTTGGGAAGGACTTCAACTGGTTGGTGGACTCCAGATGATGTCTGTTAAGGCTTGGCAGAAAGTTTGTCTGCATTTTGCTTGTGTCTAGAAACTTTGCCTAAGACTGAGATTAAGGGTGGAAGCGAATTGATTAATCTGGCAAAAGAAATTTCAAGGCAGTCGAATGTTGGGAAAGTGGCATGGCTATTGTTGGGGGCTTTTAGCTAGATTTATATTGAGAATCAAGAGCAAAAAGCCCAGTAGGATGATTTAAAATGTTGTGAGTTTGGCCAGAAAGGAAGCTCCAATAAAGCTGTGGACTACAAAGATAAGGCTGTGGAGATCTCTACTGCTGAGAAGAAACAAGAGAATGGAAAAGATGGCTTGAGAGCATGAGAGCAAGTCTCCACCCTTTGCAGCCTCAAAATTGTAAAGGTGAGAGACCTTGCCTTGAGAAGGAAGCCAAAGAGCGCCATGTTCCAGAATGGTGGCAGTGGCCATACCAGGTTCCAGAATGGAGATGGCATAGAGAATATGCTCCTCAGAATTGGATTCATGGTGCCCAGTGATCCAGGCACTCGACCTCTATGGACAAAAGAAAGGAAAGTTTGGCTACTGCTCCAGGTGGCAGCAGACCATGACATCATCCACATGACCCTGGCTTTAAGTGCATGGAGAATGCAAGAGTTCTGAGGTTAAAGAGGCTTCCTCCCAGATTTCACAAGGCCTGGGAGGCCAGGCAGTGTGCCCCTGAGAGGGCAGTATGTGAAGCTCTGAGTGTGAAGCAAAAGGTACCCTGGAGACCTCAGAAGTTTAGAAAAGACAGCACTGTGGTTCATCTGAGGAAAGCTGCAAAGAGGGAGCAAAGCAAGCCTAAGACAGAAGCTATGGAGGCTGTAACCACCAGAAGTGCCATAGGGGTGGACTCAGGCAAGCCCTTTGGAGCTCACAATGTACCACAAGTTTCTTCAGATGCTGGATGTGGAATTACAGGACATCACATTAGCCCTGCTGGGTTTTGGACTTGCTTTGGTCCTAATGCTCTATATTCCCCTGTTGGTTCCTTTTGGAATGGTAATGTTTATTTTGTGCCATTGAATGTTGGAAGTGTTTAACTTTTCATCTGTACAGGGGCTTGTAACTAAAGAGTTTGCCTTATATCTCGGAGACTGGGACTTGGAATTTTCAGCAATGCTGAAACTGTTAGGACTTTGGCAACTCTTGCAGATGGATTAAATGCCTTCTGCATAAAGGGATGTGCATGAGTCTTTAGGGGGTGAAATGTTACGGTTCTAATGTAATATAATGTCTTTTTATCTGGAAAATGATTTAAAGAAATATGATGGGTTGCCAAGTTGACAAGGGGTGGATTATTATGGTTGATACATTGTGTCATTTTGGGGAGTCCTGAGGTTTGGCTGAGTCACTCAGCAGGAGGCCAGGGTGCTTACCTCCTATAAATACTGAGACTGTGGAAGAGGAGGGCATGCAGATTATATGAGTGCTACATGCCCCCTAGGTGGGCGTAACCTGTTTACAATGTAAAGGAGGGGAAGAGGCTGCTTGCCTGCCATTCCTCTGTTTTTGCTGTGTTCTGCTGCCATGAACATTTGCCCTTTGCCATGTGCCACTGTGACTCTGAAACAGCCAAGTATGGACTAAAACCTCCACAAACTGTAAGCTAAATAAACCTTTCCTTCCTTCATGTTGGGCATTGAGTATTTTGTCTCAGCAATGAGAAAAAGGTAACCAAGACAGTTTTTATAAGGAAATATACAAGGTTTTCTCATATAAAGATATAAGGAAAAGAGTACAATAAAAAGAAATATTAGTAACAAGATTCTCATTTTTACACAATTTTCACACAGATTTTCAATGCACTACCTTGGTTCATTCTCAGTGAAGTTCATTCCAATACAGCAATTACTGGTCTTTTAGGGAAAGCTGTAATTCAAGTACTACAAATGACAAATCTTAGCAAATTTCTTTCTCAGAAGGTCCTTAGCATATTCCCTCCCTTACAAAGGCCAGTTAGAGGTAAGTCTTTTCATGAAAGTTTCAAAAACCACAACTTGTTTTTATTGTGATGCTTTAAAGTAAATTTTAGTAAAAGGAAATATAGCACATTGAAAACAGATTACCTACGATACCAAACAATTATCATACCTTGAAACATGCTTAAAAGCCTCCACTATAACTGGTGCAAAATCTTTTGTAAACTCCGGCCCCTTCCTTTTGCTGTTTTGAATGACATCATTGGCTAGGTAGAGAAAAGTAAGTTTTCTGTTGGGTTTGGCTGAAAAATAAAAAATAAATTTTTATTTATTTTATTTATTTATTTTGGTACCAGGAATTGAACTCAGGGCCTCTTGCTTGCAAGGCAGGCACTGTGCCACTGAGCTACATCTCAGCCCAAAAATAAATTTTTAAAAATCTACTTAGAATATCCTCATTTGACTTACACTTTTTTAATACCTGAATTAAGCACTTTGAGAACTGTATGTACCCATGAACTTTGTGTCTCGTTCAAACCCACCAGCTTCTCAATCTACTACCAAATTTACCAAATCTCTGCTGCTAATCTCACCTGGATTATTCTGTAACTTCTACAAATGAAACATGTGAGGGGGAAGAAGAGAGAGGAACCTAAGAGGAGAGGTAGGTAAATTACAGCTCTTTCCATCTCCCTGCAGTAGGGCCCCAACTAGTATCTTTGATTCCTGGCCCTATCACCACCCCCAAACTAAATCGTTTTCATACACTGAAATCCTCATGTATGTACGAAAATGTTTCTCTGTGAATTTATCTTACATTAATTTTTATTATAGCCATTATAAATTATATGAAACAGTCATTTGAAATAAGACAGTGATTGGTCATATTAAGATGGTCACTAGGCCAGGTGTGGTGGTGCACACCTGTCATCCCAGCATTCAGGAGGGTACAGCACAAGGACTGATGTGAGTTTGAGGCCATCCTGGGTTACACAGTGAGTTCAGGGCCAGTCTGAACTACAGTTTGATCTTGTCTTTAAAAAAAAAAATGGCACCCCAAAATCCTAAATTAAATTTAGGACTGCTGAACCCGGCATGGTGGGCATGCCTGTAATCCCAGCATCAGGAGGCTGAGGCGGGAAGACTGACTGCCATGAGTTCAATGCCAGCCTGGGCTACACAGTAAGTTTAAGGCCAGTCTGCACTACAAAGTAAAACCCTGTCTTAAAAAATTAAAATTTAATACATACTTATATTGATTCAAAATCTTTATTAAGTTACTGTGAAACAACACAGTATAGATTGGGTATAAGATTCAAATACTGATGTATTTCATTTTTTTCCTTGTGGTATCAAGGCTAAAATATGAGAAATTGCCAGGTGCACACCTGTAATCACAGCACTTGGGAGGCTGATGCAGAAGGATCATAGTGAGTTCAAGGCCAGCCTGGGCTACAAAGTGAGCTCAAGGCCAGCCTGAACTGCATAGTGAAACCCTGACTCGAAAAGACAAAAAAAAAAAAAAAAAAAAAAAAAAAAAAAAAAAAAAAAAGAAAGAAATTTCTACCATTTATGCCTTGAGTCAAATTTTCAAGGAAAAAATTTGAATACTTCCATCTTATAATTATGTGAATGTCTCCACAGAGCAAACGATTAATGTAAATAACACAAGCAAAGCCAAAAAAGAAAATAAAAATGATTTTTCACATATATTCTGATTAATTTTTAAAATAAAAGCCACAAACTGTTGTGAAAGTTAAGGCACAAAGTTGGGCCAGGAATATAGCTCAGCTGCATAGCACCTGCCTGGCAAGCACAAGGTCCACAGTTTGATTACCAGTACAGAAAAAAAGTTAAGGCACAAAGCTAACAAGAGGGCACTGCAAGTATTTTGTAATTCCTTAAAGAAATGCTGTTGGTGAATGAAAATGATTCAGAACAATGGATCTGACCCAATCAATTCCAGTGTTTCTGTTGTTCATAAGGTTCCTTCCCCAAGATAGCTATTTTTCCAAGCTTCCCATTTAATTTAAAATAACACTTAATGTTTGCTACGTGTCAAGGACCAAAATAACCATTTCTGCTCAATAAGAAGTGTGCAAGGGTCATATAAATTGACAGATAGGTCCCATCATTCAAGTCTGATTTCTCTTTTTTCCTTTGTTTCTTCTCTCTACAAATATTTCACACCAACATGAAAGCATTATATTATATCCCACTGTACATGTGTGGGTGCTGCTACATTTGTACCAGTGAAGTATAAACCAAATATGTATATCTGAGCCATCATTTTCTTATATCCCACCTCCATGAACAAAATCTTATACTCCTCTAGGCAATAAGTACCTGGGGCCTTGTATGACAACAGGTACATACCTATATAAAATCTGTCTGGCTAATAGATATAAACGTAGTACCAAAAAACTGAGCAGATCACCTCCACCCTGAAAAGGCACAGTAATACAAGTTCAGCTCACTATACACGTGAGTGTTATGTAATACTGCACAAATACAGCCAGGTGTGATGGTGCACACCTGTGATCCCAGCACTCGGGAGGCTGAAGCAGAAGACTTGCCTTAAGTTTAAGGTCAGCCTGCACTACATAGCAAGACCCTGTCTAAAATTGTTTTTTTACTTACAAATGTTTAAAATGAAGATCAGTTACCAGGTTTCAAAAATGAAATCAGTCAGGGCTATTAGACAAGCCACAGGAAACAAACTTGGCCAAGAAGAAATGTCACCTAACTTCACTCACTCACTCATAATTAGTGTATGATCTGCTTATACTCAGAAAGTGGCAGGAGCATTACTAGTTTTCTTATACTGTACAGACTATTTGCCTACTCATTTTGATATGATGCTGAATACTGTAGTCTAAGTTAATCACCCATGCTTTTATGAAGATTACAATGCTGATACACAGCAAATAGCTAAAGCCTTACTGTGTTATCTATAAACATAAAACCCATCTTTCCAAGGCATAGAACCAACATACATAGAAGCAACAAAAAAATTGAGTAAATGCCAGATATGGTGGTGTACGCCTGTATTCCCAGCCCTCAGATCACTGCAAGCTTGGGGCCAGTCCAGGCTACATAGTGAGTTCAAGGCTTTTGAGGGAGACCCTGAACTATACAGCGAGACCCTATAGAAGGATGGAAGGCAGGCAGGCAGGCAGATGGGCAGGGGAAGGGGGAAAGGGAAAGGTTAAGGAGGAAGGGAGAAAGGAAAGGAATAAGCAAATATATAAACACATAAACGCATCCATGGAAGAAATGAGTATTACTGTAGTTTGGGGTTTTTTTTTTGTTACTGGGGGGCTGTTTCACAGAATGGGTCTAATGGAAAAAGCACATACTGGGTCAGAGGAGAAAAGTATCTGGAATTCACTGTATTCTCTTTTCCTTGAAGAGTTATTTGTCCACCACCAACTGGACCAGTATTCTCTATTCTAGGTTTTACAGTAGACTACATTACAATTATTCCATTGTCCAGTATATGCAAGGATCACATGTGATGTCACTGTCATTGTTGCTGTTAAATCAAGGAAAGACAGCCACATAAAGTCATTTATCACAAGACTTGAATGATGACTAGGAAAAGCTAAGGGCAGTGATCATGACCATGCCCCATATGCTGGACAGTGCCCAGCTGAAGGAATCCTTGTACGTCTGTGCCAAACGTCAAAGAGTCTGCAGATAGGTACTAGTGGCTGGCCTACTGGGCGTCCCTATAATGTACCCAGGTCTGGAAGCACGGCAACTGTCATCCCAGTTGTGCACCTGTAGGCCCAATTTCCCACTCTATTCCAGCTCTTATAAAAAGAAATCAGGGCCAGGCATGGTGGAGCATGCCTGTAATCCTAGCACTTGGGAGGCTGAGGCAGAAGGATTGTTGTGAGTTCGAGATCAGCTTGGGCTACAAAGTGAGCTTGAGGCCAGCCTGAACTGCATAGCGAGACCCTGTCTCAAAAACGCCAAAAAATAAAATAAAATAAAAAGAAAGAAAGAAATCAGGAAAAAGGCCACTATCTTGAAACCAGTATCTATGTTAAAGATTTATTAACAATGTTGAGACCAGAGATATAGCCCAGTGATAGAGCACTTTCCTATCATTCATGGAAACCAACAGCACCAAAAAAACTGGAAAAGCCTCTTTTACTGTTGTGGTAAGGGCCGGGGATTTAGCTCAGTGCCTGCCTGGCAAGTGCAAGGTCCTGACTTTTGATTCCTGGTACAAAAAAAAAAAAGGCAAGGAAAAAACCAAACACACACACACACACACACACACACACACACAAAATATGGAACATTAGTGCAAAGAATTACTCCAGGCAGAAGTGCCTATTTGTGACCTAACCAGTGCACTTTGTTATGTACAGAGGGTAATGGAGCCAGAAGGTGGAACAAAAGGGAGGACTTTAAATATCAAAACAATACGTTTAAGCTTCATTTTGTAAACACATAGAACTTCTGAAACTTTAGAGGGGGACTGCACACAGAACACCTTCAGGCAAACTAAATAATACTTGAGAAAACTTCAAGGGACAGGAAAGAAGACAGAATTCAAAATTAGAGTCAACATCATGGGAATTCCTTTATTCTAGGTCAGTGATGGCAAACCCTTTCGAGCTTTCAATGATACAAACTGCCCACCGTGGCACACGTGCCGTAAGCTTGCCACCACTGTCTTAATTCCTCCTTGTCCACATCTAATCACCTCTTAGTAATTCCTTTGCAAAGGGAGGTACTTACACATAAGAAAAACTCTTATATTCCTTTATTGTAAGTTTCCATTTTATAAATTCTCCAATTGCAATTTCTCATTTTTGTACCTAATTCTAATACAAAGCAATTAACAGGAAAATAATTTACAACATTTTCTTGAGTTATATAATTCTTTTGAGTAGTTGTCATTTGGAATGAACCAGAGGCATTGGTCAACGTCAGGTAAAAAAAATAATTCCATATTAGAAGCAGGGTGCACTGGCACATACCTATGTTCCAAGGTATTTGGGAGGCTGAGGCAGAAGGATCTCAAGTTCAAGGCCAGCCTGGGCAACATAGCAAAACACCGCCTCAAAATAAATTTTAAAAATTTAAGGGTCTAGGCTCAGTTATATAGTACCCCTGAGTTCAATCTCCAGTACTAGAAAAAAATATTCCACATTAAGGCTGAAGTAGAATGCTGTTACAGATGCTGAGTGAAACTCAATGGAGAAATGCAGAAACAAAGGTTTTCTGCATAATCTGAAATACACTACAACTCTTAAAAAGAATCTATTCCAAAGTCTGGCATATCTCTAGGGCAGTAATGGTGAACCTTTCAGAGCTTTTGATGATACAAACAGCCCACTGTGACACGCGTGCCACAGGTTCATCACCACAGCTTGAGGGTTTCCCAAATACTGTCTTTACTAGTAATCTCCATTTTTTTTTTTTTTTGGTAAAAAGACTTGAACTCATGACCTTACGCTTGCCATGCAAACACTTGTGCCACTGAGCTATATCCCTGGCCCTGTTATCTCCATTTTAAGAATTTTTAAAAATGTTTTTCACATTAATCGCTGGTTATTTTCTGAAACCAACAAGTTAGGATCTCCTTTCACGCACACATGAGTGCAACTCTGCTTATAAAAGGCTCTCTAGAACCCCCTTTCCAGACTGGTTTCCTCATGCTGCCTTAAATCCCCCCATACATGCCTATTTCCAACTCACTAGGTCTCTCCAAACTAAATTCTGATGCATTAGTTCAAGAAAATTGGGCAACAGATCTAATTCAGCTTAGTACCTTAATCCTTAGAAATCACTTAATGCCTAAGAACTCTTTTTTAAACTGTAGTATAACAAACTGAACTTGAAAACATGTTTTGGTAGAAATGAGTATTCTCTCAGATGCAAACAAAAAAGCTTGCACTGTGCAAAAGTGCTCATATACTGAGAGTATGTTCTCTGAAACTGCTGCCTATAGGTTCTAGCTACTTCCTCCTGCTCTGTGGCACTGTGGAGAGGACATGTTCTCATGGCTGGAGGCAGAAACAGGTTTAAGTTAGTAATTTTCTTTGCCACAGAAAGTACATAATCAACAGACTCGTGTGTATTCTAACTGCCTCCGCCAGAACAAAGAGTAAAGAGTTCAATCAGATAGAGCTGGCTGCTTCTTGATAGCTGAGGTGGGTAAAAAACAGATACACCATGTATCCCTGTACTTCTGCCAGAGCACCTAAGATTTCTGGTACCCTTGGAGGTTATATTTAAACAACTCATGAGAGATTGATCCTATCATTTCCTGCTTAAAATCCTTCAAAAAAGCTGAGGCAAGAGGATCCAACCCAGGCAACTTGGTGACTTAGTCTTGACCTCAAAATTAAAAATAAAAAGAATGAGACACAACTCAGCATTAATACCTCAAGTTCAGTTGCCAGTGCCAGTTTAAAATCTTTTGCTGGGCATGGTGGCACATGCTTGTGCCAGCACTTGGGAGGCTGAAGCAGGAGGATCATTGGAATTTGAGACCGGCTTGGGTTACAAAGTAAACCCAAGGCCAGCAGGAACTGCACAGTGAGACCCTGCCTCAAAAACACAAAGAAAAAAAGAAAGAAATCTTTCAAAGGGTATTCTTCTCCAGGTTAATATTTTAAATCCTTAAATGAATCAAAGGTTCTATAAAACCTGTCTCCACCATCTTCACAAACTTACCACTACAACTTCCCAATTCAAACTATTCTTCAGACTTCAGTTAAATTAAGTGCTTCTACTTTTCCCTGACCAATCACCCCACAGGTAGGCCCCTTTGATACACTCTCAGTACACTACACTTTGTCAATGACACACCTATGCTGTTGTTTATTGCAGCGGTTCTTTTTATTGAATTTTATTGAATTTTTTGTCTTTTTGAGACAGGGTCTTGCTTTATAGATCTGTCTGGCCTTGAGCTCATTTTGCGGCCCAGGCTGGTCTTGAACTCTCAATGATCCTCCTGCCTCAGCCTCCTGAGTACTGGGATTATAGGCATGCACCACCACACCCAGGTATAGTGATTCTTAATTAAACTAAATTTTATTGAAAGCAACAAATGTCAGCCTCATCTACTGGTCTACAGAATCAAGCCCAAAAGGTAGTTCATATTTTGCTCAGTATTTATTGGATGAATATACTGTGAGTTTAATTATCTGTTCCATTAACTTAGCTTCTGATCATTACACATTACCTATCATAGTGAGAGAGGAACACACATAAAACTACACCATCTCAGAAATCCCAACAACTTCGAATTCAGGTCATGAAGATATTAGAAAGAGCTCTACTCTTGCTTATTTTCGATGTTTTGGTACCAGATTCTTTCACTTTCTTCTTCCCACCCTAAAGTTCATTTTTTCCTTTCTTTGTTTCTTTTTTGAGACATATCTTGTTGTATAGTCTACACTGGTCTTGCTAGCCTTGAATCCACGGCAATCCTCTTGCCTCAGCCTCATGGAGTGCTGGGATTCCAAGCACCTATATCACCACACCCAGCCCCCTCCAGAGTTCTTTTAAATCAAACTACGAAAAATGAGAAATAGAAAGCTCAAAGAAACACAAGTGTTAAACAAAACCAACACACATTTTCTATTAGTGACAGTAAAATTAGCAAGAGTAAGGATCCAATTAACACACATACATACCCTCAGATAATGGTGGCTAAGAAGTTAATGCAACCTCTTTTAAAAAATAACAAAATCTACTGAACATAGGCCAGCTGTGGTGGTGCATGTCTAGAATCCCAGCACTTAAGAGGCTGTAGAAGGAGGATCATTGGGAGTTTGAGGCCAGCATGGGCTACAAAATGAGTTCAAGGCCAGCCTAAACTGCATAGCAAAACCCTGTCTCAAAAAAGACAAAAACAAAAAAACCCAAAAACAAAACCAAAAAACTACCAAACATGTAAATTCATATACCTCCTGGACCCCATACATTTCTTCCTTAGGAATCTGTCCTATGGTATGTTCTCATAATGCACAAAAGAAGGCATTCAAGATAGCATCAAAGAGATGACTAAATAAATCATGGCACACTTAGACAATTCATAAAATATTCTACAGCAGTCCAAAAATGAAATAGACCTGTATAGACTGAATATGTTAAGATAGCTACAACCATGTTAAAATCACACACACGTACACATAATAAACAACCTATAATTTTGGGAAACATCAAGAAAGATGTGAAGAGTAGAGAAATTATCGAGAAATAATTAAGTCACAAAGGAGAAATTATGACTTATAGATTACATACATTACGCATTATATATTAAATATATTAATGTGAATTTGCATGCTGAAAAGGGCTTCTATGTAGTGCTGATCTGGTAGTCCACCAATCATTTTTGTCATGAAAGTGCATTTATCCATGGTTTCTCCTATTTCAATGCTTAGTTGAAGAAAAATACCCATATATGTGGCGGTAAAGGAACATTCTTCTCTGGGGCTGGGGATATAGCTCAGTGGAATAAGCGCTTGCCTAGCAAGTGCAGGGTCCTGAGTTCGATCCCCAGTACCGCAAAAAAAAAAAAAGGAACATTCTTCTCATTCTAGAAAGTCTAAGGAAATGGAAGTTCCTGTAATGTTTATAAATGAAACAATTTTGAAAACCTTGATTTTGGGACATACACCAAATGAATTCTAAAAAATCAAATGAACAACAACTTCATCCAAGGGCTGTAGCATGCACAAGAACTGAGTTCAATCCCCAGTATAACAAAAAAACCTTTATCCTGGGCCAGTAGACTACTACAAAATACAGTCAACTGGAAGAGTTTTGGAAGAATATGCCCATTTATTTACATTATATTCCTAGAATGACTAAAACTAAAAACTCTGCTTTCTGAAAAATAATACTGGGGACTCAGGGCACAGCTCAGTGGTAGAACACTTGTGTAGCATGCATGGAGTCCTACATCAGATTCTCCAGCATTTAAAAAAACATCAAGTAAAATACAATAACGTAACATTGAAAAATAATCACTGACTAGTTTGGAAGACCTGGGTAATGTTCTAAAATGTCTTTATCTATCTCATTGAATCTCCAAAGCAACCCTACAATTTTACCAATGCAACAAAACAATGTAATGAAGTCAAGCAGTACTCTCGACCCACACTGTGGTCCCCAAATAACATTTTACCAATAAATGTAACAAATATGTAAGATCCACTTAGGACATCTTGTCATACTAAAAAGCAGGAATATTACTTAAAAATTACTGAGCTGTATCCGAAAGTCACAAGCAACCCTCCAAGAGCTACTGCAGGCAAAAGAACATCAAGAAGAATAATGACTGACATACAAGGTTTCTGAGTTGGAGGCCAGATTAGGCTACATAAAACAAAAAACACAAAACACAGAAAACAGGAAGGAGAGAGGGAAGAAAAGAAAGGAGGAAAAAAGAGAACAGGTAAAGGAGGGTATTGGGAGATGAGGGGTCGGCCCTGTAAGGTTATAGATCAGTGATGAAGCACTAGCCTAGCATGTTATAGACCTGGGTTCAATTCCCAGCACTACATTACCCCCTAAAACAGACTGGAAAAACCTAAGAGAAAAACTTAACTGTTTATCCTGCCTTTCATATATAATTTAAGAGTATTTAAGAGTAATCAACAGCTGATAAAATAAAACTCTTACAGAAGAGGTGCTCAAAATTCAGTGTGTCTCAGAATAACCTAGAGGGGTTTACTAAAACACAGATTGCTGGTCCCTTACCTGCAAAGTTTCTGAATCCAACAGAACCCAAGAATCTGCATTTCCAACAAGTTTTCAGGTGATACTGATGCTGTAGTCTGGGGACCACACTCTTAAAAACTACTGTTACAGAAGAATTCCACATAATAAATGCAGAAAAAAATGAAAAAAAAATACATTCACAATTTTGCAGCCCCTGATAAAATAATGAGGCTAGGCAACTATTACCAGTGGCTGCTAAAATCACTGAAAAAAGGGTGATAGAAACTTTACAGTGGATGATTCTCAACAGTGACTAAGCAATCTTATCTTTAAATATAAAACAACTCAACACTGTCTCCCAATGTGATGTACAACATGACCAATGCAATATTACTCGAAAATAATATCAGAGATGGAATCAGTTAATATAATCAGCTAACTTTTACAGTCCATGTGACACAATCTTCATAAATAAACTGTATAAAAAAATAGGAGTGTAGTATACCTAAGAGATGTGTTAACCAAAATTCATGTGTGGACTTTGTTGGAGTCTATTTTAAATGTTGAGACATTTTTGGGGGAAATGTGGGCTACTGAACATGGCCTAGGTTTAAGATAATAATTATAGTGAGTTTGTTAGGTAAAGTAGCACTCTTATAATTATATTAAGTGTAATGTAAGTCTTGTTTTATGTACTGTATGATGTACTGTGATTAAAATGGTCTCCTGCTTAGTGTTTGCTTTAAATAACCAGAAGAAAAAAAAAAAAGGTGACAGGGTAGGAATGATTCAAAGGGAAAAAAGAATACCTAGTTGATGCTAGATGATTAGATCATGGAAGCACAGGTCTAGTCTTTACTTTTGTGTGTTTTTCCTTTTTTTGGTCTTTTTTAGACGGTTTCACTATGCAGTTCAGGCTAACTGCTACCTCTCAGCAATCCTCCTGCCTCAACCTCTGAGCGCTAGCTGGCATTTTACTAATTTAAAAAGTCCATCATAAAAAGTTAATTAATAAAATTGAAAGTTGGGATATAGTGACTATCCTTTCACTTCTACCCTCCCCCCATCACAGATATATATGGATTAATCACTTAGTTTGTATCATTTTAGGACCACTGTGTGTACATTTGCAAGTAAATATTATACACACATACATATATGTGTTTTCTCCATAAATGAAATCATGTTACACATATTTCACAAAGAGCCATCAGACTTCATATATCCAAGTCATTTTTGTATTCCTAAGCATATACATCACCAAATTCTTTTTAATAGCCTCATTCCTTTCAGTAGCTGTTAGGTTACATGATATATAGATTGGTTCAAATCTTTAGAACATCTTTGTAAGCACGGGCAAATATTTCTATAGAATATATTCAAAAAGCAGAAGTAATAGATTAAAAGGTATACGGTTTAGATTGACAGATGTCAAATTGTCCCCCAAGAGCCGATTTGAACCTATAATCCCAGCACTCGGATCGTTGCAACTTCAAGACTAGCCTGGGCTACAAAGTGAGCTCAAGGCCAGCCTGAACTGCATGGCCAGACCCTTTCTCAAAACAAAACAAAACAAAACAAAACCCTATTTGAACATAAAAACACTCATTTCCCTACATCATTATCAACATGACACTACTACTTAATTTTTTGTCAATTTTATGCAAGTAAATGATTTATTTGCAACTCCCTGAATTCTAGGAAGGTTGATTTCTCAGTCATTTATATTCTTGTTTTTGTGAATTGCCTATCAGATCACATTGTTTAACTGATACCTACTTTTCTTCTATTATTTTAAGATCACTTTATATACTATGAATATATTAGTTTTTCCTACTTCAGGTATTTACAACAATTTCTTCTGAATCTGTTGTTTAAAGTTGAAGTCTAATATTTTCCACAATCATGGACATTATTAATTTTTTGGTTTCATTTTATAGTCCAGCTGGCCTTGAACTTGCTAGGTAGTCCAGGCTGGCCTCAAACTCACCATTCTCTTGCCTCAGCCTCCTGAGAGCTAGGATTTTAAGTGTACACCACCACTATCAGCAGGGACTTTACAACTTTATGCAGCTGTTGTGGTTTGGGGTTTTGTAAGGGAAACAATATAATACAGGACACATTTTATAAATTATTTTATAATAGTCATCAAAAAAATCATATACAAAGAGAGTGCAGGAAATCTGTCCACACACTAAAAACCAAAGAATCCTGCTAAGGGCCTGGATCCCACGGTAAGGTCCTACGTGAGTCCATCTGGACTAGAGCCCATAACACTATCTCATGCAGGACTGTGTCATTAATTTGCACCAGGAAGGCCCAAAGGTCAGTGGTAGAAGCTAGAAAGTCTGTGCCAGCAGAATGAAGGATCTGTGCTAGCAGGCTGAGGGATCTGCACTGGAGCCAGGAAGCAAAAATAAGAACCAGAGCCCCCCCACAAAGGTACCACAGCCATCCTCAGCAACAGTGAGGTCCTGAGCTCCTCTGATGCTGAGGAAAGCTCTTCAGGAAAGCCAATGCAACAATTTTCCCCTGGAGAATGAGCTGTGTACTATTTTCCCCTCTGGACCAAGGAAGTGATGCTCAAAGTGAGGACCGAAACACCCCCAAAGTGAACTGCAGCCATCCTCAACGACTATGAAGTCCCAAGCTCCTCTGCCGAGAACAGCCAAGTTCATCAGGAAATCCAGCATGACAATCTTCTCCAGGAAAGCCAACAGCTCCCTACAGCTTCCCAACAGCTTCCAAAATTCTTCCTCTCCATTTCTGCCTATGTTACTGGCAACAATCCTCAGGTTGGCCTCCCACACCCAGCATCATGCTGACTCAATACAGCTGGGTGTTACAAATGGACCACCAGTTGTTCATCCACCACAGTACCCATTTTTTTTTTAACTAGGCATTGAACTCAAGGGCCTTGCACTTGCCAGGCAGGCACTGTGCTACTGAGCTACATCCCCAGCCCCATGTAGCCAAACCTATGTCCTGTATGAAACCTGGCTTGTATCTTACATAGAAAATTGTCTGACAATCTTAATTATAAATGTATATCTCATGCTTTCTTTCATGGTTGCATAATTAATTTTTTCAATGTTACATCTTCGCTTCAACTGGAATTAGTTTTATCTACAGTATCAAATAAGAATGTAAAATTGCTTACATTACTACTCTATTCCTTCTCCCATGGATTTGAAGTGCCTAATTACCATAGGCCCATAAAATCCTCCTAAATCTCTATTCTGTTTCATTTAAATATATTCCTACTCCTGTACTAACATCATACTATTACAAGTAACTTTATAACCTGCTTGGAGATCTAAAAAGGCACATTGCCTCCATTTTTCTTTCAAAATCAATGTACCTCTTCTTCCAAGTTTACTTTTCCCAGTCATCTTTTCCTTTTTTTGGTTTTTGAGACAGGGTCTCATTATGCAGTTCAGGCTGGCTTTGAACTCACCACCTACCTCTGGTTGGCCTTGAACTTGTGATTCTCCTGAGTAAGCCTCCCAAATGCTGGGATTATAGGCGTGTGCCACCTATAAGGGCCACCCAGCCCTTCTCAATGATCTTTATTTTTTATTCTTATTAGTACGTGTTAGCAGTACATAATGATGATATTCATCCTGAGGAGTTGATACACATAGTGCATCTTTTTAAAAAATCCTTAGTATTAGCATTATTGGGGGGAGCTAATTTCCTAATAGATTTTTTTTCTGAGTACACAGATTAATTTGGAGATCAATGACTTCTCTATAATGGATTTTTACATACTACATTACTGGTCTACATTCTCCCTTGGTGTCAGTGGAGGTCTGGAAGAGAGCCAGAACTCCCACTTGTACCCAACAGTAACAAAGAGTACCTCCCTCCCCTGATGAGGCACTGTCAGAGAAACCCAGAGAAACCTGGCTAACTGGCTAAAACAAGATTAAAGAGCCAAAATTTCATACGACTCACTGTATCAAAAGCCGTGAAATCAAGACAGCAAGAGAAGCTAAAACCAGAGATGTTAGAGTTATCTAACAAAGATTTTTTTAAAAAAAACCTGGAACACATGCAAAGCCACGCTGACAGAAGATTTAATACTTAATGCATTCATTATGAAAGATGAACGATGTCATATTAATAACCCAAGGCTCCAATTTTGGAAAGGGCAGGGCAAAAATAAACCCAAGCAAACTGAAAGAAGGAAATAAAGGTACGAGACCAGTTAATTTAAAAACACAAAGGGGGGCCCACTTCTCTGAAAAGATCAATGTAACTGAATACCCTTTAGCAAAAATAACAAAAAGATACAAATGATTAATATCAACAACAAAACAAAGATATCAATATAGACAACAAGACAAAAAGGGAACAATATAACAACTCCAGAAACACAAAATGAACACTCTGACAAAATGGACCACTTGCTCAAAAAACACAACCTACCAAAATTCACTCAATATAAAATAATTTGAGTAGTCCTATAACAATTAAAGAAATTGAATCCACAATTTTAAAACCCCCAAAAAAGAAATCTCCAGATCCAGATGGTTTCCAATTGGAGAATTATACTAAATGTTTAAAGAAGAATTTTTAAAATTCTCCTCCTCCAGAAGATAAAAGAGGGAAATATCCCACTTCATTATATCAAGTTAGTGCTACTCTGACATCAAAATCACAGTACTCAAAAAAGGATAACTAGTGACCAACAGCCAATACACATGCAAATATTCTTAACGAAGTATTAGTGAGAGTCAGTAATACACAGGGAGAACTATAGGACAAATTAGTGGAACTCACTCCAGGGTGCAAGACTAAAACATCCATCAATGCAATACACCATTTTAACAGGCTAACAAAACTGTCTGATCCTATCAGTTGACACAGAAGGCGGCTCTGACAATTCAGTAAAGATTCATGATAAAATCTACCAGAAGCCAGCAACAGAAAGGAACTTCCTCTACGTAATAAAATGCATCTAAAAACCCCTATAGCTAACATTTTATCAGTAAAACTGGGACCAATATGCTCATCATTCTTATTCAACACAATGCTAGATACTCCAATAAATGCTAGATACTCCAGCAAGTACAATAAAACAAAAAAAGGAAGCAAAAAAAAGAAAAGTCAGGAAAAAAGCTATTTTTAGATGACATGATTATTTACAGTGAAAATTCTAACAAATCTATGGTGGGGAGGCTTATAACGAATAAGTGAGATTATCAAGGTCACACAAAACAAGACTAATACCCCCAAGTCAACTGTATTCCAATATATTAGAAATAGACATGTTGACAACAAAATTTAAAATACAATTTTAAATTGCTCCCAAAATTGAAGTATTTAATTGTAAATCTAACAAAAACTGTATAGAATTTGTATACTGAAAGCTACAAAATGATAAAAATATCAAAACAATCTAAATAAATGGAGAAATATACCATGTTCATAGATTAGAAAACTCAACATAGTAAAGATGTCAATTCTCCCTAAACTTACATATATGATTAAGGCAAATCTTACAGAAATCTCAGCAAGATAGTTCCTGATAAGATTACTCTAAAAATTTACATGGAAAGGTCAAGAAACTATAATAGTTAAAAGCAATTTTGGAAAAGAATATAATGAGAGCAACCAGTTTACCTCATTTCAAGACTTAATATATCTACCATAATCAAGATTCTGTGGTGCTATCAGAAGTACAGAGACATGGATCAATGGAACTGAACAGAGAATCTGTAAATAAGACTTCACAAATATGCTCAAGTCGTTTTTGACCAAGGTGCAAAAACAATTCAAAAAAGGCAAGACAGCCTTTTCAATAAACGAATACCCAGAGGCAAGAATTAAATCAAAATGAATCAAAGAACTACTGTAAGAGCTAAAAGCATAAAACTCATAGAACAAAACATACGAAGGTAGCTTCAAGATGCTGGATTTTGCAATGATTCCTTGGCCAAGCCACTTAAAAGCTCAGTAACAACAATAGAAAGATAAAATGGACTTAAACAAAATTAAAACATTTAGTTTATGTTTTTAAACATTTAGTTTAAATTGAACATTTAGTTTAGTTAAAACATATACTGTTATGGCTTCTATCTTCATGCAAAAAAACTTCACGCAGTCATAGGTGGGACGTTTCAGAGGTGGCTGAATCTCGGGCATGTAATGCTGTCAAGTGTGTGACGCTGGGATTGATTCACACTGCAAAGCTAGTATTAAGGGCTGGAGTGCTACAGGCGACTAGCGTGGGTAAAATATAAGAGCAGAAAGAGAGCTGCTACTGTTGTTTGCTGCTTCTTCACTACTTCACTGCTTTGCTGTCTTCTGCCTGCGATGAACTGCTTCTCTTCTACAATGCCCCTTGGCCATGCCACACTGCCTTTGTGTTAGCCAACTATGAACTGAAACCTCTACAAACTATGAGATTAAAAAAGCCTTTCCTCCTTTAACTTTGAGGGTAATGTATTTTGTCTCAGCAGTGAGGCATATATCAAAAAGCATTATCAAGAAATGGGAAAGTAATCCACAGAATAGGAGAAAACTCATGATTTACAAGTCATGCATTTCTTAAGAGATTAACAGCCAGAATATTGTTGTAAACTATTATGACCAAAAAAACAACAACAACAAAAAAATTGGCAAAAAATCCATTCTATAGACAAAGATGTGGGGTTTTTAAAATATAATGTCATACCACTCTGCCAAAAAGAAGAAGCCCAAGATATTTCTAGGTAAAAGGATGCACCTTTAGACTATACTCTTAAGTGAAATAAATCAGACACATGTAAATTCATTGCCTCTCTCGTGTGAGAAACCAAGTGTCAATAAGGACCAAAATGTGTAATAGGTAAAGTGAAACAAAATTTTCAAATGGAGAGGGAAACAAGAGAAGTGGGAGGGGAAGGAGAAAAGAAAGGAAGAATTAAAAAAAGAAAAAAGAAGGAAAAAATGGAAACAAAGCTTTTATAAATGGGGAGGGGAGAAGTTGAAGGAGAGTTAGGGAATGTGGGAAAAAAGAAACAAGTATCATCTACATGTACAAATTATCTGATGAATGTGATCTTTATGTATATTTAAAATGGACCAATAAATTTGACAGGAGAAAAAAATAAAAAGATAAAAAAACCAAGTTGTATCATGTACAGGTACAAATTCTTTAGGATGAATATGATCATTATGTATACCTAAAATGTACCAATAAATCTGACTGGATATTTACACTTCGAAGATATCAATGGATAAAGAAATAACCACTGTTGAAACCATGTTACCTTGTCTATAGATTAGTTGTGATTGTACTATTTTTTATGCTAATTGGTGTCTGTTTGTTAATGTTTTTGTACTTTTATTTAAAAAAAAAATCTGACTGGAAAAGAAAAATAAAATTGAGAAACATTTTAAAAAACCCATTCAAAAGTCAGGCATGGAGGCGCACACTTGTAATCCCAGCACTCAGGAGGCTGAGGCAAGTTCAAGACCAGCCTGGGCTACAAAGTGAGGTCAAAGCCAGCCTGAACTGCATAGCAAGACCCTGACTCAAAAAGACAAAAAATTAAATAAATAAATAAATCCCATTTAAAAAGCGGCTCCCTAAGTATAGAAAGAACAGGATAGCCAGGGCTATAGCTCAGCTGCACAGCACCTGTCTAGCAAGTGTGAAGTCACGGATTCAACTCTCAGTTAAAAATAAAAAACACACAGGAAGAATGGGATAATAGGATAAACTGAAAAGCCTGGAAATTTCTCATGTCTTTGTAAAGGTGGAAACTATTTATTCCACTATTTCATAAAAATGTTAGTAGTTGCTAAATCAGACACTTAAAAATAAAAATTAATACACCCATTTCAATTCTAAAGGCCTCAGATTCTACATACTTTCTAACATTTATTCAGCCCTTCACTTAACACATATTTAATGACATACCTGTGTGCTAGGTTCCCGTGGACTAAAGCAATAGATTCATTTCTCCAGTAATAAGAAACTAAACACAGAATCATTAAAACACAAACTGACAAATTCTGTAATAGCAGTAAAATGTTCTAGAGAGGTGATATCCATTTATTAAATAATAAAGTAACTGTATGCTAAGGATGCTAAATAATAAAGTAACTGTATGCTAAGGATGCTAGTATCTACAGTTAAGAACAATCTTCTACCCATAAAACTGTAAAGGAAAAAGAAATTCTGGTTAGTTTTGCAATTGTGACCAAAAGGCATAACAAGTGCTTGTTAAGATTTTTAAAATTTAAAATTTTACATTTTAAAATCATAAAACTTTGTGTGTGTGTGTGTGTGTGTGTGTGTGTGTATATATATATATATATATATATATATATGAAAATAGTGTGTATATAGGATTCCATACTATCTATGGCTTCAGGCATCCACTGGGAGTTTTGGAACACAGCCCTGGAATGAAAGGGAATTACTGTAAAGGCTGAGAACTCCAAAACTTAAAGACAGACATGAATCTGTAAGTCCAAGAAATTTAATGAAATCCAAAGGATAAAAATCAAAGAGAGCCACAATGGAACTTATTATAAACTATCAAGAGACAAAGCACAAAAGGAACCTTGACAGAAGTGACTGTTGTGTACAAGGAAGTCTCAATTAAGATTTAAAAGCCAATTTCTCAGCAGAAATTATGGACACAAGACAATAAGACAATATATTAAAAGTCCTGAAAGAAAAAAAAAAAAACAACTAAGAATTCTGAATTATGGAGGCTGACAAGTCCCAAGAACTGTAGATGATAAAAAACGAAAGAGCCAACAGTGTAGGTCCAGTCCCACACCAAAGACCTGAGAACCATGTCAATGGTATAGTTTCAGTCTCAAGTCTGTAGGCTGGAGACCCAGGGTGAGCAGATGTTGAAGCCCACAGGCCGGAAAAAAGCAATGTCCCAGCTTGAAGGCAGGCAGAATTCCTGAGGAATTCCTCTTCTTCACCAGAAACCAAACATTTCTCTTCAGCCCTTCCACTGATTGAGGAGATTCACTTACGATTACAGAGGCACCTATTTTACTAAGTCTAATGATTCAAATGTTGATCTCACCAAAAAAATCCCCTTAACCAAAAACGTTTCAGATGCATCTAAAAATATAATGATAATAATAATAATAATAAATTTATAATTATTATTATTATTATTAAACGTCTGACCAAATGCCTGAACACTGTGGCCCAGTTCAGCTGACAACCATATAAATTAACCATTACTGCCAGGTGTGGTGGCACATGCCTATAAACAATCCCAGCACTTGGGAGGCTGAGGGAGGACTGCAAGCTTGAGGCCAAAATGGGCTTCATAAGTGAGTTTAAGGCCAGCCTTAAGTGCATAGTGAGACCTTGTCTCAAAAAGCCAAAAACAAAAACAAAAAAGTACAATGCAATCATTTCTGAAATGAGGCAACACCATACAAATGTTACAAATATGTAATGATCTGAAAAACAGATTAAAGGGGAAAAGCAAGAAAAGTCTAATACTCTACCATTTGTCTAATAAAGGAGAAATTGGAAGGGAAAAGAAATTGCAACACACGTATATGATTTTATATGCATAGAAAATTCTGAAAAAAAAGCACTAACACTTTTTCTCCTCCCTTTATAAGCCTATTTTGAATTTTACATTAAGTGCATATTTCTGCCTACTCAAGTGGTAGTACAGTTTTAAGTACACACCTAGAAAATCTAAGCACTTATAACAGCATAAGCCTTTTCAAAGTTCTCAAGTTATAAGGACAAAGAAAAAGCTTTAGAGGAGAGCAAGACTAATGGGCACCTGATAGCAGCCATGAGTTATGCTGAGGAACGAAAAATGACCCCAGAGACTCAATGACAGGAAATTGACTAAGTAAATAATTCATCATGATAATCTTCTTAATGTGTTCTTACTAACAAAAATATTAATGCATAATATGGATACCTGATGATATTTTAAGGAATTAACTATTTTTTAGGTGATAACAAAATTTTAACTGCTGAAGCCAGGTGCTAATTATATGGCATTTATATTTGTTTGACATCTTTCATAATGAAACATTTTTTAATCAGCCTACTGATTGATAATGTAAATCTGCCATTCAAAACTGTTACAAAAATCACTTTATATTACAGAAACTTCTTATCGAGGATGTGAAACATCTATGAAAAGGGAAGAGAAACACTATGTACCCGAAATATAATCCAGCAACTGTCTTCAAAGATGCAGTAAGTATATATGCTCAAATTTACATTGTTTGAAACCATAAAATTCTTTTAAGTATAAAACTTAGTACAAATATTGTTTCTCTACTTTTTCCATTCTAACTCTACTAAGGGCAACAAGTAACAGTATCAGACAATATAGAAGCTACTGAATTGTCAATTCAGAATAGAATTGCTTCATTTTAATGATTAATATGGCTGTATGTTTTTAAAGCAAGTGAAAAATACTTTTTATTTTTCTGAAAACAAATTAGAGCAGCTAAGAATATACAGTATTTAGTAGCTCATACTAATCAAATATCTTATTAGTGGGTACAAATTCAACAAATATTTAAGAACCTTTAGTTCTGTGGAGGTTAAAGGAGTTAAAAATTGAAAAACAGAAAAACATAAAAGCCCACCATGTACTTCATAATGAGTACACGACACACATACTCCAATTTCCAATGCACTATGAAGCGATAGTTTCCTGAGTACACAACCAGTGATTACCATTAACCATGAGGATTCTGAAGTCGATGAACAAACTGCAGAGGGGTAGGAGGACACAAAGGCTTTGCTCTACGAAGGCAGTCACATGTCAAGGAAATGAAACCCTTAGTGGACTAATACAGAACATGAGAATTACAGCAGTAGCATGTTCACCATCACCACCATCATTATTTTCACTATCATCACTCTCCTCTTAAAGCATCTATTTATACACCTCAATTTTTCCTAATTATGAAACATTTAATGTGATGAAAAGTCCTCAAATCCAGTTAACAGCACGTCTTATCATTTGTTTGTTTGTTGAAGACAGGGTCTCACTCTGCAGCCCACGCTGGCCTCAAACTCCCAGCAATCTTCTGCACCACCATGCCTGACACTACTGTGGAATATAGTGTTAATCATTGCTATGCATGTTTTACAGTATCCAAAGGTATGTGTAAACAATGGAATACGACTTTCACCTTTGTAAGCTTTACCAAATGGCATACTGGTCTGTACTTTTAAGATTTTTTTTTGTTTTTTTTTGTTTTTTTTATTTTTTTTCTTCTTTTTTATTTTTATTTTTATTTTTATTTTTTTTGCGGTACTGGGGATCGAACTCAGGACCCTGCGCTTGCTAGGCAAACACTTATTCCACTGAGCTATATCCCCAGCCCCTTTTTTTGTTTTGTTTTTTGAGACAGGGTCTTGCTATGTAGTGCAGGCTGGCCTTAAACACACTAAGCAGCCTATGCTGGCCTCAAACTAACGGCGCTCTTCTTGCCTCAGCCTCCAGAGTGCTGGAATTACAGGCATGCACCACCACACCCGGCTCTGCTTTCAGATTGTGTGTTTTTATTTATTAATACATATTTGTCATACATATTGATCACATTCATCATAGGGAATCTGTACCTGTACATAATATACCTTTTTTTTTTTTTTTTTCCGGGACCGGGGATCGAACTCAGGGCCCTAGTGCTCCGCGGCAAGCACTTAGCCCACTGAGCTGTACCTCCAGCCCCATAATATATCTTAATTCTTTTTTCCATTCCCTTCAACCCTTCATCCCCTTATAAAAGATGTTTCCATTTTTTTCTTTCATTTTTTTCTTCTCTTTCTCCTTCCCCCTCCTTTGTTTTCCTTGTCATTTGTTTTTTCTGTGTGTGGGGGGTGTTTTTGTTGTTGTTGTTGTTGTTTTTTGTCTTTTTGAGACAGGGTCTCACTATCTAGTTCAGTCTGGCCTTCACCTCACTTTGTAACCTAGGCTGGTTTCCAACTCTCAAGGATCCTCCTGCCTCAGCCTCCTGAATGCTGAAGTTACAGGCGCATGGCACAACACCTGGCTCTTCTCCTTTGAACATGTTCTTCCTGTGTGTTGTTTTTTAATTCAGTCATGTTATTTTATGCAGTTTTAGTCAATTAATGAAAACTGCTGGATAGTACTATATATGAATATCACAATTGTCCATTCTCTAATACAATGTTTAAATTATTTGCATTTTTATTACAAGGCTGCTAAATAATTCTATGAGTATACATTTGTTTTTAGGATGCAGTCTCTAGAAGGAGATCTGCTAAATCAAAGGGTATATTCCTTCAACTTTATTAAGGCTGCTAAATTCATCTGCAAAATGTTTGCCTTTTTACATTTCCATCAAGCAGTGTATAAGTAGTTTTTGACATTGTCATACTTTGTTTTTGAGACAAGAGTTTTACTATGTAGTTCAGTCTGCCTTTAACTCACTCTGGAGCCAAGGCTGGCCTCCAGTTTGAGGCAATCCTCCTGACTCATCCTCCCGAGTGTTGAGATTACAAAGAGTGCTGGGATTATAGATATGTGCCACTACACCTGGCCTGTCATACGTTTTAATTTTGCCTAATGAAGATAAAGAGAAACTTGAGTTTTTTTTCCTGGATCACTATCATTTATTCGCCTTTCAGGTTTCTTAAAGTGAAAATTTCTTTTTTTAAATTGTCATTTTTCTACTGATTTGTAACAGTTCTTAAACTAGTCTGGAATATCTATCTTTTATAGGTTCTAAGCTTCTAAATGTTCTCATCCCAACAGGATAAAACTGTTGCTGACTCTGAAATCTAGTAGCAGAGGAGTAATGTTTACTCCTAATTTCTTGAAATTCACGGTTGCTTTCCTGACTTTTATACCTGTATTTCTCAACCATTTTTCACTTACAGCTGATTGAATTCCTCATCTGAAGGCAATACAGGTACATACAGAAACTGACAAACAGGGCTATAATTCAGTTTATATTAAGGGATGATGTTTCCTATTGTTGTTTTGTTTTTTTAAAACAGGGTCTCACTATGTAATGCCGGCTGGCTTTAAATTCACTTTGATCTTCCAGCCTCCACCTCTCAGTGCTGGGATTACAAAGGAGCAGCACCATAACCCGTTGGGATGACATTTTTTCAAACACAAGTAATTCCAGCACTTGGGAGGCTGTGGCGGGTGGATCGCCACGAGTCCGAGACCAGCATGGGCTTCTTAGTGAATTCAAAGCCAGCCTGCACTACAAAGTGAGACCCTGACCAAAAAAAAAAAAAAAAATTCGAATAGTTTGTCTTCATTCCATACAGCTACCACATGACATTCCCATCAGCCAGTAAAGAAGCAACCACTTTGATTAATGATTTATTAAAATCCTTAACACCTTATATCTATTAGAAGATCCAAAACAGTAAGAGTTCCCACTCTGCCCAAAGAATTAACGAGATACAAACTAAGCCAATGAGTTTAAATTTTCAGTCGCACTAACGTTAATCAGGCCTTTACAGATGAAGTTGCTCCACAGAAGTGAAGTCAACTTTGGATATTGCAGCAACAGACGTCTGCTCAAAAGTTTCCATCATTTACAGACGCATCATCAACTGTTCTATCAACTAATGACGCCGTTCGAGCGGTATATAAACACACAGCAGGAAGGGCTCTTAAGTCACTCACTCTAACGCCTCCATTTTTTGGTAAAACATCTACAGTCCACAAGCTAGAAGAAATTTCTCAATCCAGATCCTCTAAAATTTAGAGTCAGAGTACTTTCCACTGCATCACGAGACTTATTTTACACTTCCCGTTTTAAAATTGATTTATTTCTATTAATTTTACGAGCGCAGGTTGATACGTTCTAGAAATGATGGAAGGAACTCCCAAGCACACAGCAATCTTTTCCTTTCATTTCTCTACCTTTCCTCTCCCTATCCTCCATTACAACCCACGGAATGAAAACAATAACTGCCAGAGTTTCTGGAGCTAACCGGGTGCAGCCCCAAGACCCTGCTAATGTTCCCGTACGAGATCGGTCGAATTTTGAATTATTATTAATTTCTTTGTCCGATAAATTCTCAGCAAGCGCAGACTCGGCAGGAGGCGCGATGCACGCCGCCGCCCCGACCCGCGGAGCTCCGCGAGGACACCGAGACAGCTCTCCGGCGCAGGGACGCCGGGACGCCCGGGTGGGGGCCCAGGGAGCCCACGGAGCGGCGCTCGAGAGGCGGGCAACTCACCTTTCCGAAGCTCCCGCTCCCACACCGTGACGATGGGCCGCGAGTGCTTGCGGTGGTGGATGAGCCACAGGGACAAGGTCTGCACGCTCTGCTGCGAGTTGCTCAATTCCGACAGCTTCTTCTCCAGCGCCGCCTCGGAGAAGGCGGACATCCCTCCAAAAAGACGTCCACGCCGTCCCACGCGGAAGGGCCTAGGGGAGGAGAACTTCTTCGCCGCCCTAGTCGCGGCCTCGCCCACTCACCCCACCCTTCTCCACGCCCTCACCGCGGCCGCCCCCTCCAACACTTCCCAGTCCGACCGCAAGCTAGCAAGATGGCGTCCAGCCGGCAGTGACGTCACGGCCGCGCGTGCCCCGCCCCTCCCGCGGCTGGTCCTGGGAAAAGCGCTTCGGCCGAGGGGCGGGCCCGCCGGGAGGAAGGGGCGGGCCGGAGAGAGGTAGGGGGCGAGCCGCCTGGGTCAGGCCTAGCGGCGGGGGAGGGGGCGATTGTCTGGGACCGCAGTGATTACAAAGCTCTACTTAGGTATGCACATTGGTATAAATTGGTTCAGCCACTTTGGAATACTGCTTGCACGCTCGTTACACGTAGAAATACACCATAAACAAACGCTGTAGAAAGAGCCTATAGACCCAATTACTGTGGGAAGGTGAGGCAAGAGGATGGCTTGAGTGCAAATATTAGAGACCAACCTGAGCCTCTAACAAGATCCTGTCTCAGAGGGAAAAAAAAAATGAGTTGAGGTCTAAGAATGTAGTTCAGTTATATGTGGGAAGCTCTGGGTTCAATCCCCAGAACTAAAAAATAAAAACTTAGTGAGTGTGTATGTGGGAATGATGAGGCCTAACCCACGTACTGAGATTAGTCTTTCCAGGAGATCCGCAGTGTTTGACTGGGTTTTCTTACATTCCCCACTTCCATGCCAACTCCCATGCCGACTGTGTGGCCCTGGTTGTGCTGAATACTATACTGTCCTCAGCTACTGCCTCTCAAGACCCCAATTTTTGAAATCTGTAAGCCCAGATAGTATAAGGCGCCTCCTGCCCTTGATTGTGCTCACCCCTACAGCTAGGACTAACTGCCTGTCATCTGACTGCCGGAGTATTCCTGTTCCCAGAGGCGACTGAGCAAGAAGAAGGCACCTTGTACTGTCAGAAGAACATGGTCATGACCCTGCTGGCCTCTTTCTTGTACTCTGCCCATCTGTGGGACCACTTAGAGACCTGTGGTTTGACTACCTCCACCATAGTCACCCATTACTTCGTGCGTGCATGCATGCGTGCATGCATGTGTGTGTGTGTGTAAAATCCTGGCCACACAGCACACAGATGGAAGCCATGCAGCTGCATAAAATTTAAGCAAAGAATGGCGCTTGGCTAAGTTCAGGGACTTCTTTTTTCCCTAAAATCACAAGCCACACTTTTGTACATCATCTTCAGCCTCAGGAACATAATTTGTCACCTGCTGTATAGAGGTACCAGACCCAGTATTACATAAAAAGAAACATGATTCAGAAAAAAATTAAAACATAAGGAAATTAGAACTTCTGCGCAATTTCATTCATTGCTACTAATGCTAGAGAAACATCAGTATGTTTTCATCAGGAGATACATGCCAGGTGTTGGATCCAGTGTAGCAGCAATGAAAAATTGGGACCTTCACAGCAGGTAAATGACTAAATTGTGACCCCGTAATATTACAGAATACACGTAGCAGTATAAGAGATGAGTCAGGTGGCACAGTGGTACACATCTGTCATCCCAGCACTCTGGGAGGTTGAGGCAAGATGATCAGAAATTTGATCCCAGCCTGGGCAACTTGGTGAAATCCTGTTACAATGGAAAATTTAAAAATTTAAAAATCAGCTAGTAGTCTGACACCATATTAGGACAAAACAAGACCATGCAGGCCACATAGCTCGTCTGTTAGACTTACTCAGCCTTGACCAACTAAACCAGAGATAATCTGAGGCAGTTGTTTGACCACACCCAGCTGCACAGCCTGTACTTTCTAGTTCCCAAACATCCCGTTTACTAACTTGTTTGGAGGACTTTCTGCTCAGCAACAAAAAACAACTGATGCTACCCAATAAAAAATCACCATGTGGTATGTGAACAACTGGTGGTCAATTTGTAACCCCCAGCTGACCTGGACCAGTGTGGTGCTGGGTGTGGGAGGCCCCCCTGAGGATTCTTGCTGGCAGCCTAAGGGGCAGAACTAGGGAGAAAGAGAAGCTGTAGGGAGCTGTTGGTTTTCTTGGAGGAGCTTGTCATGTTGGCTTTCCTGATGGACTTGGCTGCCCTCACTCTCAGAGCAGCTCGGGACCTTGTTGCTGAGAATGGCTTCAGTTCACTTTGGGAGACTCTGGTCCTTACTTTGAGCATCCAGAGGGGAAGATGGTGCACTGTTCAACCTCCTGCAGAAGCTTGTCACACTGGCCATCGTGATATAGACTTGTCTGTTCTCATCATTAGAGGAGCTTGGGACCTTGTTGTCACCGAGGATGACTATAGAACTTTTCAGGGGAGCTCTGGTCTTTCATTGTCGCTTCCTGGTTCTGGTTAAGATCACTCAGTCTACTAGCACAGACCTGTCATCCTGCTGGCACAGACTTTCTAGCTTTCACCACTGACTGAAGATTTGGCCTTCCCAGCACAGTCCTGCATGAGACATTGTCTTGGGCTCTAAGGCTTCCAGTTGGACTCATGGGAAGCATTGTTATGGGCTCTAGATCTTCAGCTGGACTCATACAGGACCTTACCGTGGGATCCAGGCCCTCAGCTGGGTTATTGTGGTCTTCTAGTGTGCAGACAGACTTCCTGCACTCTCTTTGTGTATGACTCTTTGGGTGACTAGTAAAAAATAATCCTATTTATTATGTGTCCTATATTGTTTCCCCTTGTAAACCAAAAACTACGACACCAAGCTTTGAAGCCTTTGTATCTCCTACTTTCAAACCTATATAAACTAAGCCTAAAGCTGGCTCTGTGTTGATACTTTGAGAGCAATCCCCCATTAGCTCACGAGTGTAATAAAGTTGGTTGCCTTCCAACTCCTTGACACAGAGCATTTTCCATTCGGTTCAGCACTGGTTCCACAACACTGTCTCAAAATTAAAAAAAAAAAAAAGAGCTACAGTTATATTTCAAAGTGAAGGCCCTTGGTTCAATCCCCAGCACCACAAAAATAGGCGGACAAGTCTAAAATGTGGTGGATTTGGGCTTTTCATAGTGGTCTCAGGAAGAGTATCAAAATTGGAAACTTTAGCTGGGAGTGGTGGAAGATGCCTATAATCCCAGCACTCAGAAGGCTGAGGCAGGAGGATTCAAAGCCAGCCTAGGCTACACCATGATACCCTGTGTCAAAAAAAAAAAAAAAAAAAACTGGAACCCTTAAACTTTGTCTTATGTTTTCATTTCTTTTTTTTTTATTTTAAAGAGAATAATAAAAAAGAACAATAGCAAAATACCAACAACATAAACAAAAACAAAACAAAGGAAAACAATAAAAATGATACAGGGTTCCAGAACAAAATAATAGGACTTAACAATCCATATATTACATGCCCCCAATTTTTTTTTTTTTTTGAGACAGGGTCTCACTGTGTAGCCCAGGCTGGCCTTAAACTCACTGTGTAAACTAGGCTGACCTCAGATTCGAAGCAATCCTCCTACCTTGGCTTCTCAAGTGCTGGGATTATAGACATACCCCATCACACCTGGCCAGCATAGTTCAATTTTAACTCCAAGGGACAGGAAAATAGGTCAATGGTACACCGTGTGCTTTACATGTGTGAAACTGCGTTCAATCCCAGCTCAACAGCAACAAAAATTAACAAATTTCAGAAATCTCATAATTAATCCAGAACATTTTGACAGAACACTTGTCTTAACTATAAACATGCACAACGGATACAAAAAGATATATCTTTTCACATTCTAAACACTAATACAAGAAACTTCCAGAAAGATGGATAAAAAACCACAAAAATCCCTAAACCCCCTGACAGGTGTGGTGGTGTGCACCTGTAAGCCCTTCACTTGGGAGGCTGAAGCAGGAGAATGGCTGTGAGTTTGAGGCCAGCCTGGATTACATAGTGAGACCCTGCCTCAAAAAAAAAAAATCTCTAAACCACTTTTTGAGAAACGTTGTTCAAGAACTCTGTACCAAGTAGGCATCAAATGTATTTATGAATTTATTTGGTTATGAGTATCGCTTGTCTTTCCCATTTTTCTTTCTTTCTTTAAGGGATGGGCTTCAGTATAAAGCTTTCCCATTTTTCACGGTGTGGCTGGTTGAGGTTTAGAGAGAGTCGAAGATGTATCAGAACTCCTTTCTTCTCCTCTCACTCCTAAGTCTATTCCTGCACCTACATGCTTCCCTACCCCATTGTACCCTTCTGTTTATTCAGTACATTTAGCCTAGTTTTTAACTTTAATAGAAAAGGAGTTTAATCTACCTATCTTCAGAAACCTAACTGCGTCTTTAACACTATTCCCTTCCATAAACTCTACATCCACCAAAACTACTTTTTCTCTTAGGCCAATTTGTGTCTGCGGTTCACACTCTTCCGCCCTTCATGTCTCAGTGTTACCTGAACTTTAAAAAGAACCATAAGCCAGGTGTGGTGGCTCATGCCAGTTACCTCACTACTCTTGGAGGCGCAGGCAGAAGGACGGCAAGTTCTAGCTCAGCACGGGGAACTTTGCAATTTAGCAAGATCCTATCTAAAAATAGAAAAGGCTTGAGGCTATAGCTCAGTGTGGTTCAATCCTTAGTACCACAAAAAAAACATTACAACACCTTATGTTCCAGCCTATTTTTGTGTTCATTGCTGGGGACTGAACCCAGGGCCTTTGCACTGAGGAAGTGCATTATTTATTGGTTGGTTTGTTTATTTCTGTCATTTGAGACAGGATCTTGCTAGTCGCTAACTTGCCCAGACTGGGCTCAAACTTGCAATCCTGCTGCGTAGGCTCGCAGTGGACAGGAATTAACAGACATGAACCCACACACCCAGCTCAGCCTTGTTTGTTCTCCCACTCAATCCAACTGAATATAAGATTTCCGTCCTATGTTGTTTATTGACCTGGCTTGTTTAGCATGTGTACTACTAGTCTATGTTATTTATGATGTAATGTATATTCTTTCTTCCCAGCTGGATTTTTCTGTGACTCAGTTAAAACAACAACTCTTCTGTCTTCTTTGCTTTTCAGACTGACTTTGCTGTTTCTACCCTGAACTCCTTTATTCTGTACAGACATTATTATGGTTTGGGGGATATTTTTGCAATGCTAACAATATAATACAGGACACATATTTTATAAGATTATCTATAAGAGTCACTCAAAGAACGATACACAAGAGAGTACAGGAAAATCTGTCCACACAACATAGACCAGGAATCTAGCTGAGGGCCTGGATCCCACAGAAATGTCCTGCATCAGTCCAGCGTAAGACCCAGAGCTCATAACAGTGCCTCCCACGGGGCCCAGAGGCCATAACAATATCTCATGCAGGCCTCTTTCACGTATCTATGCTGGGAAGGCCCAAAGGTTAGTGATGGAATCTAGAAAGTCTGTACCAACAAGATGAAGGATCTGTGCTAGCAGGCTGAGGGATCTGAACTGGAGTCAGGAAGTGATGCTCAGAAGAACCAGAGCTCCCCCAAAAGGTACCACAGCCATCCTCAGCAACAGTGAGGACTTGAGCCCCTCCGATGACCAAGATAGCTGAGTTCTCATCAGGGAAGCCAGCACAGCAAGCTTCTCAGGAGACTGGCAGTGCATGATCTCCCCCTTCAGAACCAGGAAGCGATGCCCAAAGTGAGGACCAGAGCTCCCCCAAAATGAACCAAAGCCATTCTCAGTGCCAACAAGGTTCCGAGCTCCTCGGAGGATGAAGCAGCCAAGATCATCAGGAAAGCCCGCATGACAAGCTCCCCCCAAACAACCAACAGCTCTTTACAGCTTCTACCAGCTCGCAACAGCCTCTCAGCTCCCAACAGCCTACTTCTCTTTCTCGAGTTCTGCCTCTTATGCTGCTGGCACAAGCCTCAGGTGGGCCTCCCACACCCAGCGCCACGCTTACTCAATTCAGCTGGGGTTATAAGTTGTCCGCCAGTTATCAGTCCACTGCAGGCATGTACCGTGCCTCTGTTTCAGCCTCTTAGGTCTATACTTATTTGACATTGTTACTTCTATAGTTTTATAATATCTATTAAAACTATGTCTTAGATTTTTATGACTTATTTTGCATCTTATACCCAAATAGAAAGGAGAAAGCAAAATGATCCCTGTTCATAGAAGACATGAACTTATTTCGTATGTTTAAGATATAGAAATCTTAAGGATCCAGGTGACTGAGGCAAAAGGATTGCAAGTTCAAGCCCAGCCTGGCAGACTTAGCAAGACCTTGCGTCTGAGGAACCAAGGATGTAGCTCAGAGCAAAGTCTCTGGGTTCAATCCCTAGTACCAAAAAGGAAAAGAGAGAGAGAGTTAATAAGCAAACTCATAAAGTTGCAGGATACAAAACACAGTATGTACCAGCAATAAATAATTTGAAAATAAAATTAGAAAAACAATCTCATTTACAATATCAAAAAGAATAAAACACAGAAGTATAAATTTAACCAAGGAGATGCAAGACGTGTATAAGGAAAACTACATAATATTGGTAAAATAAATCAAAAACCAAAATGAGAGAAAGACATCTGATCTTCATGGATTGAAGGACTTAATAATGTCAAAGTGGCAGTATTACCCAAATCAATCTTTAGATTCAGGGTAATCCATATTAAATTCCCAATGGCCTTTTATGCAGAAATAAAAAAATCCCCAAAATTCATATAGAATTGCAAGCAACCCAATAACCTAAACAATCTTGAGAAAGAAAAACAAAGTCAGAAGACTCATACTTTTGTATTTCAAAATATACTTCAAAGCTACAGTAATCAGAACAGTGTAGTATATTATTTAACCATAAAAAAATGAAATAATAACATATGGTACAAGATAGATGAGCCTCAAAATATTATGCTAAGTGAGAGAAACCAGACACAAAAGAACATTGTATAATTCTGTTTATTTGAAATATCCAGAATAGGTCAATGCAGAAGCAGAAAATGATTGTGTTAGGGGCTGAAGGAGTGGAGAGTCACCCATTAATGGGAGTTTCTTTTGGGGGTGGTGGAAACATTTTGGAAGTACTACATACATATTAGAGTTGCAATATATTATGGTTGTACTAAACGTCATTGACTGGTACACTTCAAAACAGCTAATTCTATGATGCATGAATTTTCCCCTAGTCAGTGTCTTGTTTTGTTTTTGGTTTTTTGGCACCAGAAATCAAATTCAGGACTTCACGCTTCACAGGTAGGGGCTTGTGCCGCTGGGCTATAGCCCCCCAACCCCCCCCTCGGGCCCAATTCCCATAGTAAAAAAGAAGAGGAGGAGGAGGAGACGAGCAAGAGGCAGGGGAGGAGGAGCGAGGAGGAAGGAGAAAGAGACAACTACTACAACAGAGATGAAGCAACAGCTAATAGGAATAATGAGTTTCTTTCATATCGTTAGAACGAGCTCCCGGACTCAAATTGTCAGTGCAGGAAAGAATGCACTCCGACAGCAAAGAAGAGGCCTCGACACAGCATTTTAAAGTTTACTTCTGCAGTAGGGCATGAATGCTCTCAGGAGGCAGCAGCCAAGCCGAGCTGTGAAGAAGAGCTTTTAAGCCCAAACGTTTGAGGAGCAGCTATCTGTGGCCCCTTATTCACTGGCTAAGGGGCCGGGATGTAGCGCAGCGGCACAAACGCCTGCCTGGCAAGCTAGGGGTCCTGAGCTTGATTCCTGCTACTACCCAAAAAATGAAAAAAAAAAATCATTGGCTAAATTCGGAGGCTTACAACCTATAGCCCTTGGCTAGTTTAAGCAGGCACAAAGGGGAGGATCTGAAGGGTTGCTGAGGAGTTAGAAGACCAGAGTGAGAGGGGAGAGAGTGTATCCGAGCAGAAAGTCCTTGCCTATTGATAAGCTATCTCTGGTCTGCAGCTATGTTTCCAGAATTTTAAACTGAGCAGGCATTTCCTGCAATTCCAATGTGTTCTGGAGGAGTGTGTAGGGTGAACTAGAGTCTACTATGGAGGTGCTCCTGTCTATATCCTAAACAGTATATAAAGTAAAGGCTGTAGTTTCTCATTCCCCACATTTTACTTACTTTGGGGAGCACTAGGGATTGAACCCAGGGCCTCAAGTATGATAAGCACACGTTTTGTCTGCACCCCAGCCACTTCTCCAAATTTTAATTAACCCCAAATTATTAGAGAGCTTATGGTTATGATTCGGATCTAAAGTGCCTCCCATCTTGTGTCCCAATATTGTTTTTGTTGGAAGCCAATGGGATCATGTGGGCTGCAACTTCACCTGTGGATTAACCTGCGGTTGAGACCGTAACATAATGGCATTATTGGAAGGTAATGTATCTTAGTCACTTCCCTCATCACTGGGACAGGATACCCAGCACCAGCAATTTAAAAGAGGAGAGGTTGATTTTGGCTCATATTTCGAAGTTTAGTCCATATTTGGCTCCAACATAGAAACCACGTGGCAGAATGGGTTGCCAGGGAGGAAAGTGGAGTCACAGCAGCCAGGAAGCGGAGAGACAGGGAAGGAGCCAGAGAGAAATACCCAGAAGGTCTTGTCCTCAGTGATGCCTCTTCCAACCAGGCCCCGCTTCTAACATCACATTTGACTATAGCATTCCTCTAATCCCCTTTCCAAAGCCCGCGAGTATATGAGACTCTGGACCGGACAGGACATCTAGATATAAACCACAACTTAATGGAAACTTAGGAGGTGGAGCCTAGTTGAAGACACTGGATCCTGAGCTATGACCTTGGGGGATATAGCTGGGTCACAAGGGCTGTGGGTTTATCTCAGTGGCATAGCATCTGCCTGGCAAGTGCAAAGTCCTGAGTTCAATTTCCAATTCAAAAAAAATTCTGGTCACTAGGCTCTTCCTGTCTGGTTCTTTCCCCACTGTCTGCTTCCTGACTGCCTCAAAGTGAGCAGTTTTGTTCTACAGGCTTCTGCCATGATATCCTGCCTCACCTTAGGCCTAGAAACAAAGGGGCCAGCCAAGCTTCAGGCATAATATAGGTTTCTAGCTGGTGTGGTGGTGTATGTTTGTAATCCCAGCATTTGGGAAGCTGAGGCAGGTGGATTGCTGCAAGTTCGAGGCCAGGCTGGGTTACTGAGTGAGTTCAAATACACCCTGAACTGCATAGTGAGGGCTGGAGGTACAGCTCAGTGGGGTAAGTGCTTGCCGCTAAGCACTAAGGCCCTGAGTTCGATCCCCGGTCCCGGGAAAAAAAACAAAAAAGGAACGGATGAACTGCATAGTGAGAACCTACCTCAAAAAGACAAAACGAACAAACAAACAAATAAAAACAGGTTTCCAGCTAGGCATGGTGGTGCACGCCTGTAATCCCAGCACTCAGGAGGCTGAGGCAGGAGGATTATTGTGAGTTCAAGACCAGCATGGGCTACAAAGTGAGCTCAATGGCAGCCTGAACTGCATAGCGAGACCCTGTCTCAAAAAGACAAAAAACAAACAAACAAAAAACAAAAACTAGGTTTCCTTCTCCAAGTTGTTTTTCTCAGATAATTGGTGCAGCAGTGAAAAGCTGCTAGGACATCAAATTCAGGATAAAAGAAAAAAACTGACCATCTAAAAATATTGTTTTACTAAATTAAATAATGTATAAATAAATATTAATACAGAGAGGTTCCAACATTGCTATACTCAGATTAAAAGAAACATACAAATGTTCATATACAAAGACTGCAGAATAACAGCCTACAGATGATTCTAGTTGCAGGTTTCAAATTTTTTTGAGATAGGCTCTTGCTCTGTAATTTAGACTGCCCTTGAACTTACTACATAGCTAAGACTGGCCTCAAACTTGCAGTGATCCTCCTGGCCTCAGCCTCTCAAGTGCCAGGATTACAGTTGTGTGCCACCAAACCCAGTTCCCAACAATTTTGAAAGACAGTTTTGCAGGATATATCAATCTGGATTGGACTTTTTTTAGGGAGTTGTTTAAACACTTTATTCCAAACTCTTGCTGGGAGTGGTGGCACATGCCTATAATCCCAGCACTTGGGAGGCTGAGGCAAGAAGATCACTGCAAGGCTAGCCTGGGCTACATAGTGAGTTCAAGACCAACCTAGACTACATAGTAAGACCCTCTCTCAAACAAATAAAACCAAGCTCATTTCAAGCTTTCCTCACCATTAAGATTTGTGTTGAGAAGTCTACTTTATTTCTAATGGGTTTTCTATTGCAAGCAATTCTTTGCTTTTCTCTAACAGCTTTTAAGATTCTATTCTTGTGCTGTATTTCTTTAAGATTCTATTCTTGTGCAATACATCTTGCACTATGATGTATTATGGAGAGTTTTTTTTCTGACGATGGCTATTAGAAGCTCTATATAGCTCACTTATCTCTGTGTTAAATTCTTTTCCCATATTTGGAAAGTTTTCTACTATTATTCTGTAAATAGTTTTTTTTAATGCAATTTGTTCTGTCTTCTGATTTTTTACTCATTCCACTTAACCTTAGAATAGTGTTCTTAGCATTATCTAGCAGCTGTTGGATCCATTTCTCATGCTGTAATTTTTAAGGTATCTTTCAATAATTGATCACTGACAACAACTCTGTCTTCTATTTCTGACGCTCTCCTCATGTTAGTTGTCTCTGGTGCTCATATTTTTCAATAGAATTTTTAATCTCCTGAATCTCTATTTGGCACCTTTTCATGGACTCTAATTTTTTCTTTGCTCAACACTTATACTTTGTATCACTTTGCAAAGCTAGCTTGGTTAGCTATTCACTAGTGTCTTCTGTAAAGTTACTGCTTATTAGGGTTGTTATCAGATAGCTTGTTTCTAAAAAGTGGCTCACCAACTAAATGTTACCAGCTTCTGGATTGCTCACCTCTTTTTCTGGAGTTGGATTCCAGATTCTTCTTCTCTCAAACAAAGAATTGAATGAAGCAAGCAAGAAGCAGTGGCAAAGTTTATTCAAGAAAGCAAAAAAAGGGCTGGGGATATAGCTCAGTTGCATAAGTGCCTGCCTGGCAAGTGTAAGGTCCTGAGTTAGATCCCTGGTACTGCAAAAAAAAAAAAAGGTCAGGGGTGGTGATGCATGCTTGTAATACTACTGGCACTCGGGAGGCTGAGGCAGGAGAATTGACATGAGTTCAAGGCCAGCCTGAGCTACATAGGGAGTACAAAGTTAGCCAAAACTACATAGTGAGACCATGTCTTAAAAAAAAAAAAAAGCAAAAATGAAGAATGGGAGAGAAACTGGCTCTGCAGAGGAAACCTGGACTGAGTACATAAAAAAAGAGGAGTGAGCAGAGATAAAAGTACGTGCTGTGTTTGGGAAATGCAGTGAGGGCTATCATGGAACGTTATGATAGCAAAGTCTTCATGGTATAGATGAGTCCTTTTATGCTGCCTAAATCTCAAGTAAACCCTCAAGAACTTTTACATATGGGTCCTGAGAGGTGATGCTTGGGTCTCGCATAGGTTGAGGGCTGATATGAGGTCTAGACCATCCTACTGAAGATATGCTCAAATTCTTCCATGAAGTTCACATGCAGGGATTGGGAGCTGTTCTTCATCTGTGTCTGGAATCTCTTTATATATATATGTATATATATATATATATATATATATATACATATATATATATATAAAATTTGTTTTGAGACAGTGTCTCACTGTGTACTTCAGGCTAGCCTTGAGTTCTCTATGGTTTTTTGGTTTTTTTTTTTTTTTTGCGGTACTGGGGATCGAACTCAGGACCCTGTGCTTGCTAGGCAGGCGCTTATTCCACTGAGCTATATCCCCAGCCTTTGTTTTGTCATTTTGAGACAAAGTTTTACCATGCAGTTTAGGTTGGCCCTGAACTCACTTTGTAGCCCAGGCTGGCCTTGAACTCATAGTGATCCTCCTGCCTCAGCCTCCCAAGTGCTGGGAATACAGAGGTATGCCACCACATCAAGCTGGGATTTTGTAGTTAATGAGTCATGCCTACTTTCCCAACCAGTTTTTGACATGCCCTAATCTCCTATCTCAGGATCATTATCTGTTTAGTTATATCTTCTTTGAACTCACCATGTACCTTATTGATCTGTTTCTTTTTTTTATCTACACTGTTATCCTTTCAAATAATTTGTGACTTTTGATTTCTTCTCCATCTATGCCCCATGGATTGGCTTTAGGGGAGTTGAGAATTTTTGGAAGCATTTTGTTGCCTTGTTTTCTCATATTTCTATTTTGTTTTGTTTTGTTTTTCTGTGCTGAGGCTTGTGGGTTGATTATAGTGTTGATAGTATGGAGGGCTCTTTAATTCATGTTTGCTTTACAGTGATATACTCTGTGAGTGGCTAACTGTAGGCCTTTATCTCTTTCCCAGAATACTACCACATCTATTTGGGAGGGAAGACTGCAGTGTATTTGTCTCAGTTCTCTGGTGGTGGGCCACAGTATTGTTAATGACATCAAGGTAATCCAGATATTGGCATACAAAGAAAACCAGCTGATAGTAACAACTATGCAATCTTGGCTATAGTAATAAAATCAGATATTGATGTAGTCTAAGTACCACAATGTACCACCTTTAACCATAAAAAAGCATCTATAATTATAGTATAAAACTAAGACAAATAAATCTTGACTTATAGTAGCTTTCTATTAAATGGAACAACTTTACCCCTACTAAAAATATAGCATTATACAACAGTAATACCATAGAGTTAACTAACTACCAAGTGAGTCACAAGGCTCAATAGTTATTCTATTCAAGACAGTTGGAGTGGGGAACTAGAGAATGATAAAAGTAAAATTTGAAATATTAATCAGTGGAAGATGAAAAAGGGGAGAGATAAGTGAGATAGATGATCCCATTTAGGGGTAAAAGAAAATTAATAGTATTAGATAATAATAGCAAGAGAAGAGAAAAAGAAAACAGAAAGCAAAATAAAAGAAAAAAGGGAAGGAAAGTTAAAAAGATAAAAGAAAAACATAAAGCCCCAATACCCCCCAAAAAATGAAGGAAAAAATTGAGTTAATAAAAAAATTCCTCTGTGTTTTTGAATAAGAAGTTTCTTTCCAGGATCTATAGTCTTGGAATCCAACAAGTCATGATTTTCTTCACCTAATTTTATGGCCTAAGAGTTTGTGAGGCCCCCTTTCTGGCCCATAGGACATTCTGTCCATACACCACAGACTGTAGCAACCATTCAAGCCCAGGTATTTCCTTGCTCATATAGGTAGATGGGAAAAGCAAACAGCGCACTGGTCTCTGGGGCAGGAGTTCAAACAGACTGTTGGACTTAATGCTGATACTTCCAGTTCCACCCTCCTCTGAAAACCACACTCACTGTGTCATTCCTTCCTAGCCTGAGTTCAAACTTCTCAGGGGGTCTATGTCTATCCTGCACCTCTCCATGGCTATCTCCTATGGTTGTCTTTCACTCAGTCACTGTGGGAGGGTAGCACTGGAAACCCTGAAGTGGAGTTTTCAATTAATCCCTTCCCAAAATTGTGCTTGATTAAACATTCTCTGGCTATATGTTGGGCAATGCACTGGGTTTCTTCTCCAACTTTACCCTGCCTTGAAGGAGTCTTTTGAGACAGGATCTCGCTATGTCATCTAGGCTGGACTACTTGAACTCATGGCCTTGAACTTGTGGTGATCCTTCTGCCTCAGCCTCCCAGGTGCTGGGATTACAGGCATGTGGCACCACACCTGGCCTTAAGGAATTTCTGTTGGAGTAAAATCCCATACTGTTTTTATAGTGTACAATTACTATGGATTTTTCTGTGGCTAATCTTGCTTAAAAGTTTTGTACTTTCTTCCTGGGCTTACATTCTCTCCCTGGCCTTTGGCTTTAACTATGATTAGGCCAGTCAGTTGGAAAATACCTCCCCCTGTGCCAAGGGGAAACAAAATGTGTAGCCATCTTGGAGTCAATTGATGGCTGCGACCAGGGTGCAGAATCCATACGCATGGAGTCAGTCAGGGGCAGATATGCATGGGGTGGAGCTGCTGTACTTTCCAGGCCAGGAAGGGCACAGCTGATTCAAATTTTTATTAAATAATTCTGGACTATAGAAAGTTATGGTTCAATGAACCTTACCATATCTATCACTATTTTCAACAATTGTCAACTGTTGGCCAAATTTTTATACATCATCACTACTCAATAATTTTATAGCAAATTTCAGACATTATATCATTCTGTCTAACATTATTTCTTTCTACCAATATATATATGTATATATATATATATATATATAATATGTACATAACTTGTTTACCAGTCATATCCTTTGCCTCATTTTCCACTTCCCTCCTTTTAGATAAAATCATTAGATATCCAATCAGAAAATTATTTGTGACTCCTGGAAGCATCCAATCCAGAGCAAAGCTCCACTTCCTTGAAATAGATCCCAAATCTCCTAACCTAAGCCTAAATGCTACCTGAGAACACCCTCTCACTGAACTGCTGCATGGTTCCTTCTGTTGGACATTCTTATCTCTTATAGCAACCAGCCCTAAATTCAACTTGTTAACTACAGATGGGTTTGTGGTGGTTTTTCTGAGACTATTGACATGCTAACTACCTATTGTGAGCCAGGCGCTTCAGATACACACACACACAAAATACAAAAATCTCCTAGAGTTTTCATGTAAGAATGAACCATGAATGTTAATTGTAATATACAGCATGTCTGGTTGTACCTAGTGGTATGGGAGCCTGGATCAGGAAATAGGCACTGGGTGTTATGATTTCCAGTTGGTTCCAGGGAAAGTCTTCCTGAACTGATATTGCAGAGTTTGAAGGAGAGGTAGCATGAGTTAAACAATTATTTCAGGATGCGTGAGTGGAGGGCAGCCTGGTGAAAAGTCCACAGGTATAATCATGCCCGGTGTGGCTTAGAAACAGCACAGAGAACTCATGCCACTCGAGGGGGTACTTAGAGAGAAGAGAGTAACAGAATAGTCAGTAAGATGTGGTATGGAGAGAAGAAGGATCATACAGGATTTTGTAAACTGCAATAATGAACTTAGATTTTATGCTGAATGAGATGTGATGTTGTTGAAAAGTACTGAATGGGAAAATGAGATGGTCTGACTTATGTTTGTGCTTAACACCACAGTCATGTTTGTGTTGGGGACACGTGCCTATGATCCCAGCACGTGGGAGACTGAGGCAGGAGAATCACAAGTTCAAGTCCTGTCTAGGAATAGTTCTTGGCAGAATCCTTACATTGGTTCTCTAACCTGTTGTGTGTGGGCTATTATGGTTGGGAAGAAATGGAAGCCTTTAGAGTTACCTCTGCATGGTAAAATAGTAAACCAAAAGAAGTATCACATTCCTGGAGGAATTCCAGAGATTAGTGCCACCATCAAGGACTTGAAGGATGCAGGGGTGGTGGTCCCCACCACATCTCCGTTTGATTCTCCCATTTGGCCTGTACAAATGACAAAATTTAGTACCAGTGGAGTGGGGTCGTTGCTGTTACTATACCTGACCATGTGGTTCAAGAGCCTTTGGAAATGGCTTGTGGGAAGAGTTTGGAAAGATTCGGAGATGTTGCCTGAAAGAAATGCGCTAAAATACCGTCGGCTGTTCTGTCTGGGAGATTCTGGTCAGAGCTCAGAAGACCAGAAGGCTGACAGAAATCCTGCCAGTAAAGACCGGGTTTGGGAGGTTTCTGCTGGGAAGAAGGACTGCATTGGCTGTAGGACTCCAGATGATGTCTGTTACGGCAAAACGTTTGTCTGCATTTTGCTCATGTCCGGAGACTTTGTCTAAGACTGGGATTAAGGGCGGCAGTGAACTGATTAATCTGGCAAAAGAAACTTCAAGGCAGTCAAATGTTGGGGCATTGGCATTGGCTGTTGTTGGGGCCCTTTAGCCAGATTTATATTGAGAATCAAAAGCAAAGAGCCCAGTAGGATGATTTAGAATGTTGTGAGTTTGGCCAGAAAGGAAGCTCCAGTAAAGCTGTGGACTGCAAAGATAAGGCTGAGGAGATCGCTACTGCTGAGAAGGAACAAGAGAATGGAAAAGATGGTGCTAGAGTATCACAAGAAGCAGCAAGTCTCCACCCTTTGCAGCCTCAAAACTGTAAAGGTGAGAAGCCTTGCCTTGAGAAAGAAGCCAAATAGTACCATGTTCCAGAATGGTGGCGGTGGCCATACCAGGTTCCAGAATGGAGACGGCATAGAGAATTTACTCCTCAGCATTAGATTCAGTGTGCCCAGTGATCCAGGCACTCGACCCCTATGGCCAAGAGAGAGGAAAGTTTGGCTGCTACTCCAGGTGGCAACAGACCTTGGCATCCACGTGGCCCTGGCTTTAGGTGCATGGAGAATGCAAGAGTTTTAAGGTTAAAGAGGCTTCTGCCTTGATTTCAGAAGGCCTGGGAGGCCAGGCAGTGTGCCCCAGAGAGGGCAATATGTGAGGCTGTGAGTGTGAAGCAAAAGGTACCCTGGAGACCTCACAAGTTTAGAAAAGACAGCACTGTGGGTTATCTGAGGAAAGCTGCAAGGAGGGAGCATAGCAAGCCTGAGAGAGAAGCCATGGAGGCTGTAATCACCAGAAGTGTCGTAAGGGTGGACTCAGGCAAGCCCTTTGGAGCTCACAATGTACCACAAGTTTCTTCAGATGCTGGATGTGGAATTACAGGACATCATGTTAGCACTGCTGGATTTTGGACTTGCTTTGGTCCTAATGCTCTATATTCCCCTGTTGGTTCCTTTTGAAATGGTAATGTTTATTTTGTGCCATTGAATGTTGGAGGTGTTTAAATTTTCATTTGTACAGGGGCTTGTAACTAAAGATTTTGCCTCACATCTCAGAGGAGACTTGGGACTCAGACTTTTCAGCAATGCTGAAACTGTTAGGACTTTGCCAACTCTTGCAGATGGACTAAATGCCTTCTGCATAAAGGGATGTGCATGAGTTTTTAGGGGGTGAAATGTTATGGTTCTAATGTAATATGTTTTTTTAATCTGGAAACTGGTTTAAATAAATGTGTCTGGTTGCCAAGTTGACAAGGGGTGGATTGTTATGGTTGATACGTTGTCCTCAGCTTGGGGAGTCCTGAGGTTTGCCTAAGTGACTCAGCAGTTCTGCATCTTGGGGTAAAAAGGACATGTCTTTATCCTTCTGAGATGTTGTTTATTGTGTTAATTTGAGAACATTAGAAGGTTAACTGTGTGACTCAGAAGGGAGCCGGGGTGCTTACTTTGTATACATTGGGAGCCTGTGGAAGAGGAGGGCATGGAGACTGTGTGAGAGCTACACACCCCCTGGGTGGGGGTAGACTGCTTGCAGTGTAAGGGAAGGAAAGAAGCTGCTTGTTTCTTTTTGCTATGGTTGTTTTGCTGTGCTCTGTTGCCATGAACACTTGCCCTCTGCCATGTGCCACTCTGCCTCAGAACCAGCCAAGTATGGACTGAAACCTCCACAAACTGTAAGCTAAATAAAACTTTTCTTCCTTAACTTTGGGCATTGGGTATTTTGTCTCAGCAATGAGAGAAAGGTAACCAAGACAGGACATGCGCCTATAATCCCAGCACATGGGAGGCTGAGGCAGGAGAATCCCAAGTTCAAGTCCTTTCTAGAAATTTAGCAGGACTCTGTCTCAAAATAAAATGTGCGAAGTCCCTGGGTTCAGTCTCCAGTATCAATGGACTGAGAGTTAAAGCAGGGAACAAAGGTTGAAGCAGGGAGAGCAATTACTGGTAACATAGGAAGTGAGGATCAGGCAGATTCTGGGTATATTTTGAAGGCAGAATGGGGTGTGGGGTTAGGGTTGAGAGAACAGTCAGGGAAATGCTAAGGTTTTCAGCCTGGGCTAAAAATAGAAGGCTGATGTTACTATGAACTGAGACAGAGAGACAGAGGGGGGCCAAGGATTTGCAGGGGAAGGAAGAGAAATTAATATTAAATTGACAATAACAAACAGAAATGTTGGGTAGGCAAATGCAGAGAGGTCTGTACTGGAGTTATAACTTAGCAAGTTTAAGGTGGTGAGACTGGATGAAATCATCAAGTGGCGGTGTGCAGAACAATGGAGAAGTTCAGGGACTGAGCTCAGGGTACTTCAAATGTTCAGAGGCAGGGCACGTAAGAAGGAACGAGCTAGTAAATACCCAAAGAAATAGCTATTGATGTCGGAGGAAACCAGTAGTGTAGAATCACTGAACCTAGAATGCATTTTCAAGAAGGAATGATCCTCCTGCCTCAGCTGCCCGAGTGCTGGGATTATAGGCATGAGCCACCACTCCTGGCTCCTTAATAATTTAAAAAATAAGTATCACTTTCTAATGCATTATACAATTTACCTATTTCTCTTATTTCCTGTCTAAACATTCTTATTAGAATGAAAGCTTCATAAAGGCAGGGATTTTGGCCTACTTTACTAATAAAACACTGTGCAGAACAGTGTCTGGTCATAGTAGGAGCATGGAAAAGGTTTGTTAAGTATTTTCAGCAAATGTTTTCAGATCTGTCCCAATGTTGGTTTCACATTTAGGGACATGTACATTTGGCAAAGTTTCTTGAAAATGTTTATAGTATGTTGCAGCCAAGTCCTGGATACTACAGTGGTTCTCCTTTGCTCAAAGCCTGAAAGTTTATGGCGCAGCTCAGCAAGCCTAGCCCATTTGGCAGGCAGACCAGGCAGCTACTTCATGCCTCCCTACCCAGAATCGTGCACTTTTCCCAGAAACTTCAGAAAAAAAATCCACAATAAGCCAAACCCTCATAGCTCAGAATGTGCTATTTCTCCAAAGACAGACTCCCATTCCTCAAAAGAAATGGTGAAGAAGAATGTCAGATATCAGATTGGGAAATCTTTTTTAAAGACAGGGATACATAACCTGAATTCCCAAATGTTTCAGCTTTGGAGACTGGTATAGGCAGGGGTTTAAGCCTTGTCTCTGACATCAGTTAGTGCTGGGATTTTTACCAAACCAATTAACCTTCTTGAACTTCATTTCATTTTTCTCCTCTGCAATATAAACCTAATGAAATCTAAACTGAGATTTATGAGACATGGAGAAAATTACGTAGAGGACTACAGAAGACCGGAAAAAGTGCTCTTCATTTGTTTTGTTAGGATAAAGTAAGAGTAAATAAGAGTGAAGAGCTTTTTCCCCCCTCTAGTACTGTGGATTGGATTCAAGGCCTTCACACTGGGCTGTGTCCCAGATCTTTTTTTTTTTTTTGTGGTTGTTGTTGAAACAGGGTCTTCCTAAATTTCTAAGCCTGGGTTTGGGCTTGCAATCCTTCTGCCGCAGCCTCCCAGACTGCTGGGATTACAGGTACTTGCTGCCATGCTTGGAAGCATTTTTAAAAGAAAATGCCACACAATAGAAGAGGACCACTGTAGAAGCCTTGATTTTCTATGCCAGGGATGATGCACCTTTTAGAGACTCAGTGCCCAAGCTGCAACCCAAATCCCACTGATCTATTACAAAGAGCCAACACTACAATTAAAGCTGAATGCTGAGGTTTTAGTTTAGGAAAAAAACCCAACTGTTTTCCAGTGCTTAGCTGCTGGAGTGAATTGGCTCACGTGCTGATGGAGAGGGTTCTGCATGCCCACTGTGGCACGCCTGCCACAGGTTTGTCACCACTGGTCTGTGGCACATAAGGAAGATGGGGATAGTAACTCAGCTGGGTGAGTGGCAACAAGAGCTTCAGAAGGACACAGATGTGGCAGGAGTGCTATGCTCTGATTGGTTCAAGGCTGACCATAGCAATCCAATTAAGTGGAGAAAACCCTGTAACTGACTTATCGTGTACTCTCTAGTGTGTCTAGCATAATTCCCAATTCTCAGTACTCAGTAGAGGTTTTGTTGACTATAAAAAGGACAACTACATTTGTTTTGTGTGTGTGTGTGTGTGTGTGTGTGTGTGTCTGGTTTATTTCACTTGGCATAGTATTTTCAAGGCTCATCCATGTTGCAGACAATTTTATCTTTGTTTTGTTTCATTTTTTGAGACAAGGGTCTTGCCTTGAACTTGCATGATCCTCTTGCCTCAGCTTCCTGAGTGCTGGGATTACAGGCATGTGCCACCACACCTGGGCAACAATTATATTTTAAATTTGCTTTTTCTTATATTTTTTAATATAAGAAATTATAATATAATTGTTATAATTATATTATAATTTAAGAAAAGCAACATGTAACATTCTGCAACATGTAACATTTTATGTGATGAAAATTCATCTGCCTCTTTTCTCATGACCAGTCAGTTCATGTCTTTAAACTGAATGTGGTGGCGCATGCCTGAACTCCCAGCAACCCGGAAAGCTGAAGTAGGAGGGTAGCAAGTTTAGGCCCAGGGTGGGCAATTTAGCAACTTAGTGATACTCTGCCTCAAAATAAAAATATGGTTGGGGATATACTTAAGTGCAAAGAACCTCGGCACAATCCCCAGTTTTTGGGGGAAAAGATCATGTCTGCAGCTCATTCCTTCTATTCATGACTAGGAAATATGCTTACATTTACTTAAATCTTTGGGTTCACAGGCAACTTTTAAAATTCTTTTCATATAAAAAATTCTTTTCATATAGATTTTGCATAGCTATGTTAAACGAAACTAGTTGTCATTGAAAAAAGAAAAGCTAATAGTTGAATTGGGTGGCATTAATTTCTACCACGGTTATTCTCTCAATTTGTAAAATTTGGAAGTTCCTTTGCAATTCCACAAGGAGGCAGACTGGTTCCATTGAATTACTTTGTATTTAATCCTGGCTTACTACGCGGGTTTAAGTACAATCTTAAGTGGGTTACATACTCTCAATAGAATATTAAAGATAGCCTAACATATGCTACAACATAGATGAATGAAACTTGGTGACATTCTGAAACAAGCCAGTCACAAAAGGACAAATATTGTGTGTTCTACGAGGTGCCTAAAATTGTTAAATTTTTTAAAAGACAAAGTAGGATGGTGTTTGCCAGGGGTTGGGGAAAGGTGGGATGGAGAATTATTATTTAATGTGTGTGGAATTTCAGTTTCAGAAAATGAAAAGACCCTGTATGTGGATGGTGGTGATAGTTGCACAACAGTGTGGAGATAATACCGCTGAACTGTATGTGTAAAAAATGGCTAACAGTAAATTTTGTTACATAAAAAGGTAAAGTAAAAGTAGAGAAATTTATAAAGAACACTAAACTTGACTCCTACTTGACTGTATCTTTCCAAAATCTCTAATACATAGCCACATCTATGTATAAAGTACTTAATATCATAAATTATATAATTAAATCAAGGGAGAAACCTATGGCATTGCTTCATAAGAAAAAAAGTTCAATAAACAGAAAATTTTACTGTACCATAGAGTTCTACTGGGCATTGAGCCTTGAACCCAGGGGTGCTTTTCTACTGAGCTACATCCTTAGTCTGTTTTGAGACAGGGTCTCACTAAGTTGTCCTTGCTGGGTTTGACCTTGGGGTCCTCCTTCCTGAGAGTTCTAAGTTTTTTTCCTTGTTTTTGAGACAGGGTCTGGCTATGCAGTTCAGGCTAGCCTTGAGCTCACTTTGTAGCCCAGGCTGGGCTCGAACTTGCAACAGTCCTCCTGCCTCAGCCTCCCGAGTGTTAGTATTACAGGTGTGCACCCACTAAGCCTGGCTTCTATTAAGTTTTAACAGATGAATAAATTTGTATAACCACCACTACCAAAATCAGTATACAGGTTGGTTCCATTACTCTCCAAAACACTTCATGTGTTACTATTTTACAGTCACACTGCCCCAGCATGAATCCTGGGAAACCATTGTTCTTTTCTTCCTAGGAAAGTATCATTTCCAGAATATTCTGTAAGTGGAAACTTCTAATATGTAACCTTTTGAATCTACCTTCTTCTGCTTACGAAAATGCCTGTGTTGCACATTTGGGTGGTTTCCAGTTTATGATTATGAACAGAACTGCTGTGCAGGGTTTTGTGTAAACACAAGTTTTAATTATGCTAGGTTAAATACATAGTAGAAAACTGTTGGGTCACAATGTAGGTATTTACCTTTGTGAGAAAGTACCAGATCATTTTCCATAGTGGTTGAACTGTTTTGCATTCCCAACAGCAATGTATAAAAGTTCAGTGGCTCCATGCCTCTGCCAGAAAGAACATGTCTTACCTAAAAACATTCTGCTAGGGTTTCAATTGCAGTGAATACATTTATTCTTTTCCAATCAATGAACACGATATATTGCTGATTTATCAGCATTTTAAAAGTTTCAGTATAAAGATCCTGTATATTTTGCTAGAATTAAATCTAAGCATTTTATTTTGGGAGAAACTGTTGTAAATGGAGTTTGTTTTGCTTTAGCTTCCAACTGTCTGTAAGCAGAAGATTGATTTTTGTGTCAACATCATATTTTTTTTTTGGTACTGGTAATCGAACTCAAGACCTTGCACTTGCCAGGTAGGCACTGTGCCGCTGAGCTATATCGCCAGCCCAACATCATATTCTTACAATGCTAAATTCAGTAGTTCTCTAGTTTTCAATACATTCCTTAATATTTTCTATGTAGAGAAACATGTCATCTGTGAATTGTAATGAATTTATTTCTTCCCAACCTGTATGCTTTTTTTTATTTTCCTTATTTATCACGATAACATGATTTCAGCATGATTTTGAAAATGATGAAAATGGACAGCCTTGTTTTACAACCAATTTTAGAAGGAAAGCATTTCTTTTTATCCAGTATGTTAGCTAGTTACTGGTTTCTTTTTCTCAATCATAAATTACTAAGTTTTAGCAAATTTTTTTCTGCATTCATACGATCATGAGTTTTTCCTTGGTCTGTAGTTTTCTTGTGCTGTCCTTGTTGGGTTTTCATATCAAAATAATGTTTTAAAAAGATGAGTTGGGGGCTGGGGATAAAGCACAGTGGCACAGAGCCTGCCTAGCCAGCATGAGGTCCTAAGTTTGATTCCTGGTACCAAAAAAAAAAAGAGGACATATTCCTTTTCATTTTGAAAGATCATTCATATACTGTACTATTGGTATTTCTCTTTACATATTTGGTAGAATTCACCAATAAAATCTCAGCATGAAATTTATCTTTCAGAAGTTTTAACTATAAGTTAATAGTTACAGACTATGCACACTGCTTGTGTTGGTTAACTTCTAGCAACTTGTGGTTTTTGAGAAACTGATCCACATTATCTAAGTAGCCAAATTTGTATTAGTGTTCTCTTATCCTTTTAGTTTTATTTTGAACTGAACATAAAAATGCAACATATCAACATTTGTAGGATGCAGTTAAAGCAGTGTTTACAAGAAAGTTTCTAGAATTAATGTTTATATTGGAAAGATTTTGAATCAATAATTAAGCTTCCACTTAAAAATGATAAATAAAATAGATGCATAATAGAAAACAATAAACTGAAAACCAGAGAACCGAAAACAGATAAAACATTAAGAAAATGAGGCCAGGTGTGGTGGCACACGCCTGTAATCCCAGCACTTGGGAGACTGAGGCAGGATCGAGACCAGGCTGGGCTACACAATGAGTTCAAGGCCAGCCTGAACTGCATAGCAAGACCTTGTCTCAGGAAAAAAAAAAAAAAAAAAAAAATCAAAACCTTAGAGAAAGTCACTGACAACTTACAAATTAACTCTAAATTCTGATACTTTTATATACTTGGGTCTATCCTAGTCATGTCTCCTTTCACTTTTGTGTCTGATAGCCTCCTCCAGACTAAACTTTTGTGCATACTGCACAGCTCCTATATTTCCCTCTAATCTGTATTTTCCTATAGAGACATGGGAAACTAACTAAAGTTTTCCACATACCCAATAATGGGTTCACACTAGAGCGGGAAGCTTCGTTCCTATTCATCTTCTCTTGGGTGGTCAGGGAACATATTCCCCACTCCCCTCAACTTCAGAATCTTCATGAACAGAGAAGGTATAAGCCTCTGTATTCCTCACATTCCTATAGAAACCTTCTCCTTTTTTGGTGGTGATCATACTGAGGACTGAACTCAGGGGCACTCCACTGATGAGCTACACCCCAGCTTTTAGTCTTGCTAAGTTGTCCAGACTGGCCTTGAATTTTTGATCTACTCACCTTGGCTTCCTGAGTAGCTGGGATTACAGGCATGCACTGCTACATCCAGTCTAGAGGAACATTTACAGCTATTACAAGAACTTCCTCATCGTAAACTGATCTAGCAGTAATGCTACAGCAGGTCTCTTTCTGAAGCAGAGTAACTAGTCAAAGGTGATGCCTCATTTCATCCTTTTTGGCTCCTCAAACTGTAATTTTCTTGTTATTCTTATTCCATCACTTGATTTGGGAAACAGAAATGCCAGCTGACTTGTCTCTCTTTGTCCCCAAAGTAGGAGGTGGGTACTGTCTATTATTTCTGATCTTTAGAATGTAGGCTAATAGTTCTTCTCCAGCTTTGGGTGAGGATTGAAAAAAATGTTAGAGACATCTGGGAACAACTGTGGACCAGTATTGTTTGAAAGGCCCTTTGTGATAAAAAATTTAGAAATCGACTAAGGTCACACAATAAAATAATATGTGAATGAGCTAGTATACTATAATCTGGTTTGTAACTTACAAAATCAGACATTTCAATTTTATAGAAACACAACGTAGAATGGTAGTTATCAGGAGTCAGAGGTGGGAGTTGAGGGGTGTATGGGTGTTAGCTAATGGGTACTGAGTTTTGATTTTGCAAGATGAAAAAGTTATGGAGATCCGTTGCACAATAACTTAAGACTCGAAACTACTGAAATCGTTAAGATGGTAAAAAGAAGGAAACCAACTGTGATGTCTGACACGAAGCATTTATTTGGTAAGAAAGAAACAACTAGACAATGTCACCGAAGCTCTAGTATGTCTACAGTACCGTAGATAAAAAGACAATTGCTCACAATGACAACACTAAAGCACCATAAGGTATGAAGTACTTTCTAAATCCAAGAAGTCAGTATACTCAGAATGGGTGTTAGCGTCCTCACAAAGATCAAAATTGTAGAACTCTAGTATTGAGTAAATGAGAAAACCAGAACATCCGATCATATAAATTTTGGTGATACATAATTTGGTGATAAAGTCGTTTGGTGCCACAAAAACTTACTACACTCATCTTGCTTATCTTTACACAAATACTTCCAAATTCCAATTTCTTGGCCAAGTGGTATACTGCTTGAATTCATTAAATATACTCACATTTTGCTATTATACAAACAAATGTACAACTAAATTAATACGTATGAAAAGTGCTATGTCTTTACAGGAACAGTAAGTAATACTTCGCAAAGTACTTATGAATGTACGCTACACTACTTACTCCTTTTAAAAGTTGTATCTAAATTCCCCCCTCTACATTATCATCAATTTTGTGATTTTTATAAGAAATCTACACCTCTTGATTCTCAGATTCTTTTTTCCCTTCTCATTCATTAGCTTACACTTAGGCTTTGTGCATGTTCTTGAGAACCAACAGTTCTTCAGAGGCCTAGATCCAGCATGACAATTATTGTATTAACTTAGTGTACAAAAAGTATTAAGACATTTTTCCGGAAATATACAGAACATGTCATGTCAAATATCTTGTTTATACAATAAACTGAGAATATTGGTGAATTGCACACATAGCTTCTATTTCCAAAATAGAATAACTTAAATATTAAAACGTACCTTTGTTACCAACATAACTGACCTTATCAGCATAACAAATGGTAATATTCAATACAAAAATCACAAAATCCACTAACTTTAAATGCTGTATATGACAGCATACAAACTCATCTCCCTATGACCCATTTAAACTATAGACAGCAATTCTTTAAAGCTACTCTAGCATTTATAACCTAGTTAGAAATTTATACGAAACACAATTTTATGTTCAAATATGGAAATAAGTAACATAATCCCAAAACCCAAAAGTATCCCAGCATTCTGTAAAAAGAAATATCCCCAACGGCTACATCCATGGTCACTAGCATCGTTATGTAACATCTCAGGTACCTGAAAAAGAAAAAAAAAGTAATATTTAGGTTTTCAGAACTACAAATTACTTTTTAGAAGAATTTTCATGAAAATATATCTTTATTTGTAAGTATGTTATATGTGGGTATATTATGGCTCAATTCATTATGGCTACATACCTAGCAAATTTAATAATCTTATACTGCATTTCCTAGCAGTTTAACAATGATTAGTCATGGGGTTCTGCACAAGAAAAAATTTGTACTAGTCCAGTTAGCGCAAATGGACCAGAATGGATAATGAAAAGCTATACTGATTTCCCTGGTTCAGTTATACCCTGCATATCTGAACTGAATGTAACACGTGGTTCGCCTTTTTAGTTCAGGATAGGAAACCCGACACTTAATAAAGTATAGTTTTATCAATAAAATTGGCTCACTGTTTTGAGGATGTTGGTGACAAAAGGATACGCCTCCTTTGTCAGTTAATAAGGACACATCAAGGGTTCTGAAGTGCACATAGCATGCCAATAATGCATGGCTTCCACAAACAATTCAGAGACTCATTACTACTCTAGAATTCTCCTCTAAAAAGATACATCAGAGGAGGGTAGCTATTTATGTGTATCCTGGTGGACAGTAGGCAGGATAAAGGTGTGCATATGTCCAACAACCAACAACCCCTCCCCCCCAAAAATCCTCAAACGAGATTGATTTTTTGAGACAGGATCTTGCTACGCAGTTCAGCTGGCCTTGAACTCACTATGTAGCCCAGGCTGGCCTCTAACTTGTGGTGATCCTTCTGCCTGAGCCTCCTGAATGCTGGGATTACAGGCATGAGCCACCCCACCTGACAGGAGTTGTATTATTATATGCCACCTTTGAATTTGGAATAACTTACATTTAAATTAAAACTTCTTTAGAAAAGAATTTTACAGAGTATTTTTTCTATTATATTTAGTCAATGTCATCTGACTTCTTAAAACTTACCATATCAACCAGAGCAACATACATGAATAAACCAGCAGTAAGTGCAAATATCCACATGGAAACATTTTCAGCGTAATGCCCAATGAAAATTCCTGTTGCCATTCCAAGATATGCCAGCATGGCTGACAATGCATTATAAAGCACAGCCTGCTTAACAGTCATGCCAGCCTTTAGTAAGACAGCAAAGTCACCTTTAACAGAAAACAAAGAAGATAAAGTAACTGAAAAATCGTGTTTAAGATACATACCCAAGAGTCTTCTCACTTTTGAGGAAAAAAGAAAAGAAACCAAACCAGGGTTACAGCAATGTTGATCAATATAAGTAAAACAGCTCTTGTAACTAAAAACTATTGTTTTCTTTTTCTTGGTGCCGGGAGTTGAACACAGGACCTTGCACTTGCCAGGCAGGCACTGCACCGCTGAGCTATATCCCTGGCCTCCAGCACTTTCTTAGAGCTTATACTTTGTCAATGACTGATGAATACAGAAAGCTAGTACAGTACTCTGACTGAGCTATATCCCCAGCCCATCTGGTACTGTCTTTAAGGAGCCTGTAATTCCTTGAGAAAGGGAGGGTAGAGAACACACACAAAATGATTAGCAAACGTAAAGGTGATATATTAAGAGCTAATGAACACGATATTATAGTTGTAAGTAGAAAAAGAGGTAAATGAAGATAAAAATGGTTGACAGGTTTCAAGACGCTTGAAGGCCCTTGAATGTGGAAATCAAACAAGATATTGAGGCTTGCAAGTATTGAGCAGGCAGAAGGGAGGTCTTCTGAGTGGAAGAACACACGGCTATGAACAACAGTGAAAACAGAGCTGGGTGCCACGGCATGCACCTGCGATGCGATCCAGCTGCTACAGAGGTCGGGGCGGCAATGCAGTTCTGAGGCCAGTGCTGACAACTTAGCAGCACCTTGTCTCAAAATAAAATTTAAGAAAGGGCTGTGGATACAGCTCAGAGGTAGAATACTACCGGATTCAATTCTCAATTCCAGAAAAAAAAAAGTGGAAAGGGCAGCAGGGTGTACATGAAGAAATATGTCCATAAGAAGAAAAACCAGGACAGAAACTGGGATGAAAACAACTACAGAAAGTTTCAATTTCTAGTGACAGATGAATGTGTCAAGATACAATTCATCAATTGCAGCTCCAATAAAATTCTTTCCTCAATTTTCTTCTGTTAATGAAGATCATTTCTTTGTATGCTGCAGCCTTATTCACAGCATGTGTATGAAAACAATCACTGCTGTCACCAGTATAGGGGCATAAAAAGATACTTAATAGGGAAAGAAGACACAGGGGGCCAGACACTTCTCTGGCAACATGGCATAGACAATGATGTACTTGGGTCAGAATTCTGCTTGGAGCTAGGCATAGTGCTACATGCCTATAACGCCAGCATTCAGGGGGCTGAGGCAGGACGACTGTTGTAAGTTCTGGATAGCATGGGCTACATAGTCAGATCAAGGACAGCTTGAAGTACAAAGCAAGAGCATGTCTCATAAAAATTAAACAAGGCCAGGTATAGTGGTGCATGCCTGTAATCTCAGCACTTACGAGGCTGACACAGAAAGATTACCTAAAGCTCAAGGTCAATCTAGTCTCCAAAGTGAGTTTAAGGGCAGCTGGAACTGCATAGTGAAACCCTCTCTTAAAAAAAAGGGGACACACACAAATAAATAAATTTAAAAACCTACCCAAAACCAACCAGGCAATGAAAATAAATAAAGGAAAGCAAGCAAGCAAGCAAGCAAGCAAGCAAGCAAGCATTCTGCCCAGCATGGAAAGAAAAGTCCGGTAGGTCCTCAGACCCATGAGAAGGGGCAGAAGTTACAACGATGTGTGCTAGAATGCTCACTAGGAAAGCCAGAGCCACTAGGCTATTCTGCTCCTATGACAAATAATTTACGTGGCTCTCTTACCTAATTCATGAGGCAACTCGTGACAGAACACAGCAACAGAAGTACTTAACCCACTTGATAAACCTTCAGTGAAAGCAGCCCCTGTAAAAATCAACCAGAAAAAATTTAGACACATTATTCTGTGTTTTCTTTTTTTGTGGAGCAGAGGGTAATGAGGATTGAGCCCACAATGAGCTACAAGCCTAGCCCTGTTTTCATTTTTTATTTTGAGAACAGGTTTTGCTAAGTTGCTAAGTTGCCCAGACTGGGCTTGAACTTAGAATCCACCTGCCTCAGTCTCCCAGAGTGATGAACTTACAGGGGCATGTCTCAATAATGGTACACAAAATGAGGTGAAAAACCCAAAATTATATTTCGGCTGTGAATAAATACAGACTTCTCAACTCAGCTCTTATCTTCTTTATAAGAAATCTCAGATTACATTCCATTAGGCCTGAGAAGCACAAGCATGTACAGCAGAAAAGGAAAAATTCAACTATGCCTTAGAATGAGTAGAAGATTGATACACCTCAGAAGTAACTGCTATCCCTCATAGAATGCTTATTCAAGAACACAGTGTATACTGATTTAAAAGGTTTAGAAAAAATATTCTGCAGTTAAGTATATAAATGTTCCACAGCCTCAGAAACTTCACTGTTATCAGAACTGTTTACGTTCATTTTCTTATAAGATTCCAAGACAAATCGCTATCCCATATCCCCACTTTTAAAAATGTATATAACTGATCAATTATTGACCACAACTATGTGTTTAGACATTATGTCTCCTCTGACTGCTATAATCTGTACAAACAGTGTGGAAGGAAGAGTAACAGACTCCTGGAAAACTAAGTCTGAACTCGTCTCAGCCTGGCTATAAAAAAGCAATGCCTCCTTGCCATTTTTCAAGGCCTCAGCTGCCTAATTGGTAATTATTTCCATGGTTCCTTCTAGAACTAAATGACTAAAATTTGTGTTTTATTATCTCTGAATTGTGGCATAATAACTTGATATAAAAATTCTGTAATTCTTTAGATATAGACATAACAATGCATCAAATACATGAAGATTTCTGTAGCATAAAAGACAAAATGATAGAGCCAGCAATGGTGGCACATGCCTGTAATCCCAGCTACTTAGAAGACTGAGGTAGGAGGATTATAAGTTTCAGGCCAGCCTGGGCAACTTAGTGAGACCCTCTCTCCACACAAAAAATAAAAAAAGGGCTGCTGATATAGCTCAATGGTAACAGTGCCCCTGGGGTTCAATTCCCAATATAAGGAGGAAAAAAGAAAAAAAATATTTTACCTTATTAAATAGTTTATAGTATTCGTAAGAGAAATTCAATTATAGGATGAAAAAAAATTCATACATGTTCCCTGCAAGTTAAAGCCTAATCTTAAGTCACTGCAAATGAAACACTACTTTTAGAATTTACATGATAGGCTAGGCACAGACCCTAGCAATTAATTATCTCTAATTCATTGAGCACTGCTTTGTAAAAGTAGCCAAAGAAAATTTTGATAATTTTAGCACTTCAGTCACTAAAATCCTTACCTATAGTAAATAAACTTATTCTTTTGTAAAAATGACTGGGTGTTTAATATCATCTCTAAGTCAAGCAACAAAGAAGAAAAATACAGACATATACCAATTGCTAGGCCATCGCTGAAGTTGTGCAGGCCATCGCCCATAATCACCATCCAAGCCAAAGTGGCAATGCCGGCATCTTTCAGCTCCTCCCGAGAGTAGCGCTGACTGTGACTGTGGGGGTGGTGGTTTTGGTGGTGGTGGTGATGGAGAATATGATGGTAGTCATGATGGTGGTGAATGAGGTCATCTGACTGGCCCAGAGTATCATGGAAATGTGAATGGCATTTGTTCTTGCATCCTCTGGGTACATATTCATTGTAGACTTCTTGTGGATGAGCATGAGCTATCATGACCTCTTCTTCTTCCAAGATTGCTGGCTGCTGAGAATCGAAGTGGGACGGCTCTTGTGAGTCTGCTGGTAAATAGCCTTCAGTTCCTAAGAATAAACACAGAGGACATTGGAATGAAGTCAGAAGGCTTGGTTAATGTATCTGGACACATATGAAACATTACCAGACAAAAAGCAACAAATGATCTTAGAGTGTGTTTATCTCTCACACCTGCAGAACTAAACATTAGAGTGTCGAAGAAGACCAACAGATTTTAGTGAATTCTAGAAATCGAATGATCTCATACATTAGGAATGGATTTTATTTAGTTATTATTTTGTTTTTTTGAGACAGGGTCTCACTATGCAGTTCAGGCTGGCCTGGAATTCACTTTTTTTTTGGTACTGGGAATTGAACTTAGGACCTTGTGCTTGTCAGATAGGCACTGTGCTGCTGAGCTATGTCCCTGGCTCTGCCATTTTGTAGCCCAGACTGGCCTTGAACTTGCAGTGATCCTCCTGCCTTATCCCCCCAAGTTCTGGGATTATAGGTGTGTCCGTCTGTGCCTAGCAGGAATGGATTTTAAACACTAACTTTCAATAACTAACCTACATATTCTCTTTCAGTTTCTTCTACTTCCCTATATTTTAAAAGATGAGTTATTTTTGAGCATAGAAAAATCATATGCTTACTCTTAAAAATATTATGGTAGATATTTAAAATATTTATTTTATTTAGAAAAATATCAAAACTTGAAAACAAAAACCTGCATAATCCTGTCATCTGACTTCTTTTTTGGAGGATTAAGTTTAAATAAATAATAATAAAATAACCTGATTTATTTCATCATCACCATGAAGCATTTATTATCTATTTACATAAGAAAAAGTAAGCTTGCCACAGTAAGGTTGTTACTTCTTTGGCTTGTACTATTACCAGTTTTCTTGGGAACATATCGGTCCCTGTGCTCCAATTCTTCAGCCACTATTTCTTCCCCTTATTTCACTGAAGTCCATTCAAAAAGTTGAAGAGGGAGTAGAAGCAGCATGAGTGAAGCCAGGCATGCTGGTGCACAATTTCACCAGCACTCAGGAAGCTGAACCAGGAGGATGGAGAATTTGAGGCCAGCCTGAGCTACCATGTGAGTTTGAGGCAGACCTGTACTACTTAGTAAGACCCTATCTCTTGAAAAAAGGAGGAGGAGGGGGAAGAAGAGGAAAGGACAGAATAAGAGGAATGGTGAGGCATATTGGAAAAGAGCATACTGGAAAATGTAAGGTAAACAGGAAACCTTCTAAGTAGAGAAATAATGAGCACCTACACCATGTTGGGCTTTCTCCTCTGCCCTGGGGATAGAATGGAGCACAGTAAAATATCAGCTGTCAAGAAACCTTAAATCCCTGTTGAGAGCATGCCCCACTTGGTAAGCAAGCACATGTACGAACAAGGTAATCTGAGGCACCAGTACCAATTAGGAATGGGTGATGTGAAGGAGAGTAACTGAAACCTGTTGCATTGGAATGATCAGAGAAGACCTCTTAGGAGGGTGTATGTGACTTGAGACCTGAAGAACAGGAGAAGGAATTCATGTGAAAATCTGGCAGAGCTCCCCAGGCAAGGCCCAGAGACAAGCTGCAAGTGCTCACAGGAAGAAAGGCAATAAAGCTGCCGCGGAGAGAACAGTGGGGGAGAGTAAAGGGCACAGCAGGCCTTGAAGGTCATAGCAAGGAGGAGGATTTAAAAACATGAATCTTAACAGAGTCCTTCCAGTAAGAAATGCCAAGCTCACAGTTGTTACAGGACAAATAGTAACTTTTTGAAAGAGAAACATGTAGATATGACTTTAGCCAAGTAACGAAAGCAAGAACCAACAGTGACAAAGCTTCACAGTGGGTGGCACATCATCTCACTGAAAGGGATATAATTCTACTTTGGTATTCCAGCCCAAACTGATCATCTAGTTATGAAAATACATTATACAAACTAAATGAGAAGCAACTAAGAGCAACATTCAATGCAGGCTTGCACGCTGGACAATTTTTCTTTCCTTTGGGTGGGGAGAAGGAAAAAAGACAATTGGAAGAAGAAAGAGGTCTACAGACTAGAGAATAGCATTACATCAGCATAAATTTCCTGATTTCTTCTGTAGTTCTAGATATTAAACCAAGGGTCTTGAGCATTTTAGGCCAATGCTCCATTTCTGAGCCATATCCCTTCCCCTTTGTAAAATTTTATTTTGAGACAAGTTTCACTAAGTTTCCCAGGCTGGCTTTGAACTTGTATTCTCCTGTCTCAGTGACCTGAGTGACTCTGATTACACACCTGGCAAATTTCCTGATTTTGAACTGAACCAGAGTAATAAGTAAAAAGGAAGTATGTTTATGACTTACTTACCTTCAAGTAGTTCAGAAAAAAATGTGTGTGTGTGTTTCTACACAGAATGATAAAGGTATAAAATAGTTGGAAAACCTTAGTGAAAGATATTCAGTATTCTTTGAACTACTCTAATCTACTCTCTTTTCTTTCTTTTATTGTTCTCTTTTGAGACAGAGTCTCGCTACAGAGTTCAGATTGAACGTCGACTAACCATGTAGCCCAGGCTGGCCCTGAACACACTGTGATCCTGTTTCAGTCTCCAGAGTGCTGGGATTACAGGCACGTGCCATCACGTCCAGCCGCATTATTCTTGAAATTCTTCTGTAACTCTGAATTTATCTCAAAATAAGAAATTACCAGTCTGGCGGTGGTAGCACATGCCTGTAACCTTGGCAGTACGGAGGCTGAGACAGAAGACTGCTGTGAGTTCAGGGTCAGCCTAGGCTACACAAAGAGACTGGTCTCAAAAAACAATCCAGTAACAAACAAAAAGAAATTATAGGGGCTGAGGGGAAACTCGGTATAGCCATGCTCACCATGTATAAGCCCCTGGGTTCAATCACGGCACGCTGTCCCCCCATAAAAACACACATACACACAAAGAAATATAAATACATACATGAACAACCTACTTGTTGGCAATTCTTTTATTGTTGTTTTTTGAGACAGGGTCTTGCCATGTAGCTCAGTCTGGTTTTGAACTCATGGCAATCCTCCTATCCCAGCCTCCCCAGGGCTGGGATTACATGAGTCACCATGCCCTGCTGACAATTTTTTTTTAAAAGTATGAGATATTTTAAAGAACAGGGGCTGGGATATAGGTCAGTGGCATGAGTGTCTGCCTGGCAAGTGCAAGGTCCTGAGTTTGATTCCTGGCACATAAAAAAAAGAACAAAACCAAAAGGACATAGCCCCACCTCTTCCCATTGGTCCCCACTCAGGGACTTACGGTCATCTGCATCTACTTTCTCCTCATTTGTTGAAAGTTGAGATTCATACTTGGACAACTGCTTCTTAATCTCCATGTCATCATCATTTTCAGGCTTTTTTTGATTCTAAAATAGTAAGGGAAAGCAGTACTTTTAAATAGTAGATTTGCTCATATGTATAACTATAAATGAACAGGTAAGCAAAAGATAAAAAAAGACAACAAAATTAACAGATGTCTACTGGAATAAAAGCCATATGGGCAGGGCTTGTACTTATTTTACACAGCACCTAGTAGTGAATTTTTGGCAGAGTAACTGTCATAATGGTTAAAAAAATGCCTCTGTAAAATGAGATACAGGATAAATCACACATTTCATCCTTCTGATTATCCTATGAGGTCATCTGCTGTGGGTTCTCAGGCAAGCAGCAAAGTATCCCCTAGAAGCCTGTCGCAAATGCAGTCTCTCAGACTTCTGGGTAGATGGCAGAGTGGCAAACAGCAGAGAATGAGCCACTCCACAAGACAGTCATGTGAGGAAGAGTAGGAGGTAAGCTGGTCCCTGGGACCTTCAGATCCTAGCAAGGAACTGAAATGAGAACTGAAGCCTATAGAGAGAGCAAACAGAGAAATCTCAGTGCCGAAAAGGAGGTGGCAGGCAGCACTTTCTCCCTGAGCCCTGACTCACTATTTGGGAGGGGCAGCTCAAACCTGCAGACTCACAGTGACTACTAGAGACCCCTGAGGCTTCGATGGAGAAAGACACCAGTGTAACAGAGCAATGGATGCACCAGACTACAGGGACTGGTAAGCTATTTGGATTCAGATGCTCCCAGGAGAGGGTGACTAGCCAGTAGTCATCCATGAAGAGAGGACAACTGAAATTAGAACTCAGAACAGCTGGATGTTGGCTCCATCTAGGGGCTCCCAGTGTCAGGATGAGGCAGAACCAAGTTAATGTTGGTAGGAGGCATACCAAATGTTGCTGGCTGAACAATCAGGTTCCAGTCTCACAGCCAGAAACCAGCTTGAACTTCAGTGGAACTAAAGGTGCAGGCTTGCTAAGATTATCTACTACCCCACTATAAATCTACGGCTGCCTTGCTGGGATTAATCAATATGGATATGGGCTCTGTCTCTATCAGTGACAGCAGAACCATGCTCTGAAGTAAACATTACTTTCTTTTTTTAAATTTTTTTTCTTGTTGTTTTGATTGCTTGTTCTTGTTTTTATATGAGTGAACATTGTTTCTAGCATTATTGCTATGTTCTTTTTATTTCTTCCTTCTCTTTCCTGCCTGTCTTTTTCATCAGTTTCCCAAAGTCTGTGTAATCTTTCTTTGTCCTCCAGCCTTGTTTCTAATCTCTTCCTCTTCTTGTACTTCTGTTTTCTTCCTACCTCTTTCAAATTTTCTCTTCTAAAACTGCCATATTGAGGACATATTTACTGTATATAATTTTCTTCTTGTAGATTTTGTTATATAACCACTAATTTAGTTCATATGGTGAAAGGCTGCAAATTAATAGTTACCACAGTTTGTCATTCTCTAGGCTGTGTTTGATGCTATTGTTATTGCTGGTTGTACTACTTTAGCCAAGATGGCAAAATTTTTATAATCAGTTGTTCTTGAGGGTATGCCAAGATTGAATCAGCTAAGGGTCATAAATAATACTATAGGCCAGTGCCAAAGAACAAGGGGCTAGGCCAAATAGGCAGCTACTTCTCATCACCAAAGAACTTAAGAAATAAGATCTTGCAACAGTCTCAAAACCCAAAAGCCATCTACACCTGGAAGACATCTCTGAGCAGTAGTCATTTCCTAAGGGTCCTAAATATTAGCAATAAAGCTACCTACTACAAGCAATTTACAAGCATCAATCCAGGAATTAAACTGAATTATGAATGAGAAGACACTTAAGCAAGATACAACTCCAGCTCACCAAAGGCAAACCTAGGGGGCAATGAGGTAGAACAATTTGAAAGCCACTCCCCTGTACTCTCTGAAGGGATAACAGGAGAAGTAACAAAGCAGATGAATAAGGTTCTAGGAAAAAAATCAAATCAGAAATAATATCTCAGGTAACTACAGAGATGGCAACTATAATGAAAGTCATGGTTAGTGACATTAGAGCAGATATAGATTAAAAAATAGAGAGGCTTAGGAAAATGATGGAAATGATGAATTCCCAACATAGGAAAGAAATATAATCCATGAAACAGGTTCAAACAGTAAAACTAAAAATTCTGTTGAAAGTATATAAATTAGTGCACCCAACTATATGAGACAAGTATTATCAGACATGAAAAATCAAAGAAGCACTAGTACAAATTTAATGCAGACCTCAATACCCCACTGTCACAAATAGATAATCAACTAGGCAAAAAAAATGAACAAATATCAGAACTGAAACAAACTTTTGAACAAATGGACTTAGTGTTCCGCTCTATATCAGAATACATTTCTTCTCAGCTACACATGGGGTGTTCTCCAAATAGTCCACATACTAGCTCATAGAACATGGTTAAGTAAATGCAAATGAACTGAAATTATCCCATGTATGTTATCTGACCATAGTGCAATGAAACTGCAGATCAATGGCAAAGAACCAGAAAAACTGCAAAAACACATGGAAATGAACAATTCCCTCCTGAACAACCTATGGGTCAAGATAGAATTGAAGAAATCAGATAGTTTCTACAAAAAAACAATAATGCCAATAAAACACACCAGAATTTATGGGATGCAACAAAAGCAGTCCTATCAGGGTAATTTATAGCGGTAGATTCTCATATCAGAAAAACAGAGGGAGCTCAAATAACCTAATCTTGAATCTCAAGCTTCTAGACAAAGAAAAGCAAGTCAAGCCCAAAGCTCATATGAGCGACGAAGTTATAAAGATCAGAAAAGAAATTAATGCAATTAAGACTAAGAAAACAATATAAAGAATTAATGCATTGAAGAATTGGTTCTTTGAAAGATTATTATTGACAAACCTTTATCAAAAAAAGGAAAGACTCAAATCCATGCAATTATGAATGAAATCATAACAGATTCTACAGAAATCCTAAAGATCATCAATATCCACTTTGAGAATTTGTATTCTAGTAAGATGGAAAACACAGAAGAAATGGACAGATTCCTAGATACAAATGAATTACCAAAGCTAATCAAGAACATATATAGGCCAATCTCACTACTGAACATAGATGTAAAAATCCTCAATAAAATACAGGCAAACAGAATACAGCAAATTATCAAGAAAATTATACATTAGGATCAAGTAGAACTCATTCCAAGGATGCTGGGATGTTTCAATGTACACAAATAAACAACTGTATTACACATCATATTAACAGAGCCAAGATATGATTATCTCAATAGATGCAGAAAAGTCAAACACCCACTCATTACAAAAACCCTACAGAAAATTGGAATAATTGTCTTTATCTCCATCTGATAAAAGCCACCTATGACAAACCAACAGCCAACATCATACTAAATGATCAAAAACTAAAAGCTTTCACTCTAAAATCAGGAACAGGACGAGGATGTGCAATGTCACCACTCTTATTCAATATAGTTCTGAAAACATTAGAGCAATTAGCAAGAGAAAGAAATAAAAGATATAAAGGAAGAAGTAAAATTATCATTATTTGCGGATGACATGATACTCTACAGAGAAGACCCCACAAGATTTCACCAAAAAACTTCTAAATTTAATAGCCAAATTCAGCTGTGTAGCTGGATACAAAGTTAACACTCAGAAATCAATGGCATTCCTGTACACAAACAACAAATTCACTGAAAGAAAAATTAAGTAAATAATATCTTCCAGAATAGCATCCCTCAAAATGAAATATCTAGGAATCAATCTAATGAAGGAAGTAAAACAACTTTACATTGAAAACTACAGCACTCTGAAAAAGGAAGCCAAAAAAGATATTAGAAAACGAAAAGATAGCAATATAGCAACCATTGTTAAATTCCTACCATCTTGTTTAGCGAAGCTCTATATTGTTTCTAATTTTTTTAAAATTATTTTTTATTCTCTCTCTCTTTTTTGTCTTTTTGAGATAGGGTCTTACTATGCAGCTCAGGCTGGCCTCGAACTCACAATGATCGTCCTGCCTCAGTGCTGGGATTACAGGCTTACAGACATGTGCTTCCACACCCAACTATTCTCTTTAATTGTTTGATCAATCTTGCATTCTTACATCTAGTAATCTGAGCAACTTTGTTGAAGATAACAATATGTAATATAACAACCAATGTTAATTTCTTATCATATTTTGAAATTCTGTATCATTTTTATTGTTTTTGTGTTTTTTGTTTTTGTCTTTGTTATTTTGATTTTTTTCTCTTTAGAAGAAAAAAGAAAAAAAAAAGAAAATGGAAAGGTATCTCTAATTCTTGGGTAGGAAGAACCAATAGGTTGAAAAAGGCCATACTTCCAAAATTGTTATACCAATTTAATGCAGTCCGGATCAAAATAGCAATAGCATATCTCACAGAATAGAGAAAACAAAATTCATTTGGAATCAGAAGAGTCCTAGAACAACAAAGGCAATTCTGGGCAACAAAGACAAGGAATGTAGAATCACAATCCCTGACCTGAAATTATACTACAAAACTACTGTAATAAAAACAGAATAGTACAAGAAAAAAACAGACCTGAGGATCAATAGAACTCATTAGAAGGTGCAGAAATAAATCCAAACATACTCAGCCACCTTATCTTTGATGAAGGAGACAAACACCTTCACTGGAAGATAACTTCTTTAATAAACAGTGCTGGGAAAACTGGCTTTCCACATGCCAAACATTAAAACTACAGCCATGTCTTTCACCATGCACTAAACTGAAATAAAAATGGATCAAAAATCTAAATATTAAAACAGAAACACTCAATCTGCTGGAAGACAGAATAGGTACAACTCTTAAAGACAATGGTACAGGCAAAGATTTTTAAGAACAAAATCCTGATTGTACAGGAACTATCACAAAGAAGCAACTGGGATCTCATCTGATTAAAAAGGCTTTGCACAGCAACAGAAATCACCAACAGAGGAAAAGACAACCCACAGTACTGGAGAAAATTGTTGCCAGCGGTTCCCCAGACATAGGACTATTATTTAGAATATATAAAGAGCTCAAAAAAATCAGACCCCCCTCCAATTTAAAGACCTAACCCAAAAATGACCATCTGAAATGAATAGACACTGCTCAGATAAAGAAGTACAAATGGCAAATAAGTTTATGAAAAAAATGTTCAACATCACTGGATGGAGAGATGCAAATTAAAACAATGCTGTGACTCCATCTCACTCCATAAAGAAAGGTTATTATCAAGAAATTAACCACTAACAACAACAACGAAAAGAAATTAACCAAATAACAAATTCTGGTAGGGCTGTGGGGAAAAGGAACTGTTCTTCACTATTGGTGGGAGTTTGGACCAGTGCAACCACTCTAGAAATTAATGTGGAGATTCCTCAAAAAATTAAAAATAAAGGTTACATTTGACCAAGTTATTCGCCTTCTTGGTATCTTCCTGAAGAAATTAAAAGCATCATGCCACAGCAATATATGCATACCCATGTTTATAGAGCACAGTTTGTAATAGTTAAATCTCCCAAACAGCCCAAAAGCCCATCAACGGATGAATGGATAAAGATGTGTTTTTTTTTTTTTTAAATACAATGGAGAACCACTCAACCATGAGGAAGGATAAATTTGAGACATTTCTAGCTAAATGGATAGATACCTTTAAATGCAATAAATTGGAAACGTATGTTTAAATACTGCATTGTTTCTCTAGTGTAAGAAACTGAAAGTGTAAATAAGGACAGAAACTGTGTAATAGGTATTGGGAAATGGGAAGAAAATGTTCAAATGAGAAGTGGAACAAGTGAGGGGGTAGGGGAAAGAGAAAGAACAAGAGAAAGAGAACAGAAAAAAATGGAAACAGCATTTGCAAATCAGGGGAAGGAGGGCTGGAGGGGAAGGGAATGGGAAAAAAGAAGCAACATATATCATGTACATGCACATCTAAATTTAAAAAAAAGAAATGCAACCTCTCAGGCCACACTCCAGAAATGACGAGGCAGAATGTGGATTTTAATTAGATCCCTTGGTGAGTCATCTGTATATTAAAATCAAGAAACTCTACCGTAGGTTAGTAATTTAGAACCTGCTAGATGCATTTCCTGGCATTTAATGTTTTGGTAACCAACTGCTTGGTTTCCTCTGTTTTTATTCTGGACACAAAACTTCATGCTTCTTATCCTTTTTTTTTTTTTTTTTTTGGGTACTGAACCCAGAACTTTTGTACTGAGCTACATTCCCAAATCCTTTATAGAATTTTAGATAGTCTAAGTTACTAAATTTACCACATTGGATTTTACAATCCTCCTGCCTCACCCTCCCAGAGTGCTGGGATTACAAGCATGTGCCACCATGCCCAGCTGCTGCTTGTACTTTTTATAACCTAAACCTAAACGTAGCTTTTTAGTTATAGAAACTAAAATATTTTTCTTTAACAGATCACCACTATGTTTTCTCTTTTCCAGCAGGTGTCTATTAGGTCTGAAACTATCATTTTTCTTTTACTTGTTTTTAAATCACTGAGCTTTTTAATTATCCTCAATATCCCTATCTGGGCCAATGGAACAATTACGCTATGTAAAGGTCATACCAATCAATGGGACCTCTGTATTACCTGCTTATGTGGAAGATATTTAAAATGATGGAAACTATCAAACAAATGATAGGTTTCTTATTTGCAGCATCTTTGAATATAATTTAAAAGAATCACCACCATAGCTGAGGTTATATTACAGGACTAACTGAATACAAGACACCTCTATCTTCTTAGGTTAGATGACTTTTTAAAGGCAAATACTTTTTTTTTTGGTCTATGGAATTGAACTCAGGTTCTCATACATGTAGCACATGCTCCACTACTGAATTATACCTCCAGCCACAAATAAATCTTTATATTTATTAATATAGTGCTTTTTCTGAGGCATCAAAGAAAGTACTTAAATATCTGTGAAAATAAATGAATTCATAGGATTTTAAAGTTTCACATTTTAAAAAATTGTATATAATAACTACATGTTTTTGAAATTAATTAAAGGTACCTTAAATTATTTAGTTACTGCTTCATTCCTCATTGGGTAATGACTCTAGAACTTACATATTGAACCATGTTTTTTCATCCCTTAAATATTAAGAACATATAATGTGCCCCCCCACGCTAAGTGATACAGTACACAGAGAATGACATACACAGCCTCGGTTTTCTTGGAGCTTATCATCGATAGGGAAAGCGGCTTAGCACAGATAATGATCATAGCTCTCTGAATCCAATATTCAGCACATTTTACAAAAGAAAAATGAGACCTAAATATATTTCAGGACAGGCTCTTGAAAAAAAAATGTGACAACTATACTAAGACTTACGGAGTTTTATGGAGGAGGGTGACAAGTGTTCCAGGCAGAGACCAGTGTGTGGGAGGGCCCTGAAGCAGGAAGGGACCAGTACCACCCTGGAACTAAAAGAAGTACAGGCTAGTGCCTTGTTAGACAAAGAGACAGACTGGCTAAAAATGAGGCTGGGGCAGCTGAAGGAGTCTAGACAATGCTAATCATGTTAAGGGTAGTGGACTTTTTCCACAAAGCAATGGGAAGCTATTGGAGGATTCTAAGTAGTGCACACAACCTTATCATCTTTGTATTTGAGCAAATTACTGCCTGATTTGTGAAGGAAAACAAAATAACATGGACAGGCCAGTTACAGTGTAATTGTTGTTACTAGGGTCTGAACAGAAGGAAGGTAGAGAGAAATGGAAATGCCACAGACATTTTAAATAAAACTAGGTTGGAAATGGGGATTAGAAGGTTATCATAGATGATTCTCTGATTTCCAGTGGGAACAATAACCTTCACTGTTATAGAAAGTTTGAAGTTGAACTGTTATAAGGGTCTAAATGTATATATCAAGCATATATATGAGAAGTGACCCTAATTGGAATTAGAGATTTCATACTGACACACAGGACAGGTGACCTAAAACTATGCTATACAGAACCTCCCAAGGGTGCAGCTTGGATCTCTAAAGGAAAATGCTAAGCAGAATGTCTTCTTAGATGCTTGAAGTGCTCCTAACATCCATTATATGAAGAATACATTTTTCTTTTTGAAAGAACTGAATGAGATGGAAAACTATTAAGTGATACTACATCTGTATGCCCTGAACAAAAAGTAAAAACATATTCTAAACGGAAAAGACCATGTTATGTTTGCAAAATTCCTATGGGAAGACTTTGTCTAGAAATTATGCTTAAGTGTTTAGGCTTCTTGCAGAGTCAATAAATATTTACCAATCAACTATTAAGTACCAGATATTCCTCTAGGCACTGGAGATAAAGACACAGAGGGCTGGGTGGAATGGTGCATGACTGTAATCAACATACATGACTGTAATGAACCATTATTTAACTTCTTCACTCTACATTTATATTCATTAAAGCGAAGATTCAAAATTTACAAAATGAGATTTCAGTGAATGTAAAACCAATAAAGGTAAATATTCATAGGATAGAGTGAGCTGCTCTCTTGCTCACACATGCCTCTTTCCCACAGTAAGCTTGATGTACAACAAGAATCAACTGTTAGTTTTCAAACCTCCTCATGCCAGTTATACCTGTTACTGTAATTGCACAATTTAATTACATGTTGCTTCAACTATGAAATGATGATGGTAATAGTTACTTCTAAGAACATGTAAGTCAAATGCTTTTAAAAACCCAAAGGCAAGCTGCTAAAAAAAAAAAAGATCAAATTATGTAAGGCAATCACTTTACCAAATTTAAAAAATTTCTAAAACCTAAATTCTATACCTAGAATAACTTTACAAATGTATAACCTCTTGTTCAATTTTAGGGAAACCAAAATTGGAAATAGTACATGAAATATATCATGGCTATTAAAAAAAGAAAAATTCTAATTCAAAGAAGATACTGATCAGTATCAAATAAATATATGTAAGTCAAATTAAAGTGTCTGAAATGTTCAATTATCATTTTTTTTAATAACAGGGTTTCCTTTCTCTTTTTTGAGAAAGGGTTTCACTATTACTATGTACTCCAGTGTGCCCTTGAATTCACTATGTAGCCCAGGCAGGCCTCCAACTCAGTGATCCTCCTGCCTCAGCCTCCTGAGTGCTGGGATTATAGGTGTGTCACCATGCCTGACTGTAACAGGGTTTCATTATGTATTTTAGGCTGCCCCCCCCTTTTCTCTTTGGTACTAGGAATTGAATTCAGGACCTTGTGCTTGCCAGGCAGGCGCTATGCCACTAGCTCTATGTTTGGCCTACTTAGGCTGGCCTTGAACTCAGTGTAATCCTCCTGCTTCAGCCTCCTGACTGCTGGGATTGCAGGCATGTGGTACCATGCTCAGCAGGCACTTGTCATTTCTAACAATTCTTTCAACTTACTTGCCTGTTTATATTAGATAAAAAGGCAAGATTATCTCAGAGGTCTCAAAAAACAAACCAGCATATTGCTTGGCTTCATATTATTTTATGGTCCAGTTTGCAAAGTATAAGTCTGTAAATGCCACATACCCTTTGAAATACAATAGAACATTCATCTACTATGTGAAGAATTTAAAATCAACCACCACAGTTAATTGTAATCACTAACATCGAATGTATATCCATGACTCTTCTGGGTGTAAAGGCCCTGTTTGGACATCACATATGGTCATTTATATAGATGCTTATCCTTTCCTTTCTTACCTTCCCATGAGTTTCCGGGAATTGTGAAGAAAGAAAATTCTAGGGTTATCAATATATAGAATTGTTGCTCTACAGGTATGCTTCAGGGACAGAAAATTGCCTGTAGGGTACTGAATCCCTCTTCAATAGAGACCATACAATCTGGATAAGCTATTTAAAAAATCCAAGAGTGCTACTCTAGACAAATGTCTGATGCAGTATTGAGTACCCAGGATGCTTTTTCTTACCTTTTTCTTCTTGTCTTTAAATTGCTTGATCAATGTGAGGACGTGTTCAACAAGAAACATGAAATACAAGCCTCCTAGAGCTGTCAGACCTTTCCATGTGGAATCAAAATAGGAACTTTCTTCTGTGTTTTGAGAAGACAGATGGCTAAAAAGTGGGCCTCTTTTCATTTCCATTGATGGCTCTTCATGGCTATGACTGTGGTGGTGATTCGCATGAGACTAAAAGCAAAGTGATACATGTTTTACAAGTGCATTAGTTTCATACATTATAGAAAAACTGGCCAAGACAGTGGTGTCAAATTTGAAATCATTCAGAAGTAGGCAATTCATGGGACACTTAGGAGTTGAGGGGACAATAAAATGACCCATGGGCAGCTAGCTAACTAGAGCTTAACATATGTTATATACTATGGTACTTACTATAGTAGTTTATTTAGCATAAAGACAGATAAATTCTCTAGAATATATATGTATTCTTACTGTTTGACAAATTAAAGTGGCCACAATTAACAGGGAATTGCTAGATATAACCAACATGTCATATTTACTGTTCATATTCCCAATTGAAAGGATCACACCAGGGTCATTAGCCATGTCATAGTCATGTAAGCCTGGTCTGTATATAGTGAATAGGCCCAGTAGGCCTCTCAGGTCTAGATGCACTGACCCAGGAGCCTGCAGCTGTGCACTGCAGTAACTACGGCTACTGCATGTTAGGGAGCTGGTGTGGAGTACACTAACCAAGGTCACAGAGCACACTTTGTATACATGCCACTCTGTGTTGCAGATACTTCTGAACATCTGTCATCTGGTGGTCAGGGAACTTGTCATAACAAAATAGGTTTTTTCATTACTGAAGAGACTTGAGATTTATAGTGTTGTAGTAATAGAATGATTTCCTTTTCCACTACCTGAAAATCTCCAAGGGAAATTTTAAGAAATAAGAACCAAATATTTACTATCTAAGACTTATCCCACTTATTTATTTAGAGACAAAGTCTTGCTATGCAGGCAGGCCTTAAACTTGCTATGTAGCCCAGGCTGGCCTTGAATTCACAGCAATCCTGCCTCCGCCTCCTGAGTGCTGTAATTACAAGATTGCCCAATAGGCCCCAGCTATATCCCACATATTTAATGCAAAAGTAAATTCACTTTACCAAATCTGTTTTAAGAATTCACTCATGTCATGAGGTGTGAATCTCAAAATATACACATAAATCCACTCAAGAAAGCCTGGGTTTTTGGGTACATAAATGGTCATGTATTTTACTTCTGTGGTAACTACAGAAACAGGTAAGCAGATAATTCCCATTGTTGTAGTCTGACATAGTACTAGTATCAGCAGAATGTCTACTTTTAAGTATGTTCAAAAAGTTAGTCTTTATTTAGTAGATTTCTTTAAACAGAAAAGCAAAAATCCATTAAGATATACTAAGATCTAGCACAACAATGCAGCTTTGTTACTGAAAATAGTCTAGAATTAATTTCACTAAGCCAAAACTTTAGTCTTTAATATATATATATATATATTTTTGTCTTTTTGAGATAGGGTCTTGAGATGCAGTTCAGGTTGGCCTTCAACTCACTCTGTAGCCCAGGCTGGTCTTGAACTCACAACGATCCCCCTGCCTCAGCCTCCCGAGTACTGGGATTACAAGTATGCATGACCATGCCCAGCCTTTGAATACATATTGATACAAGGAATTCTAGTACAAATCAAATATCTATAAATATTTTCAAAGCTGAGTAATAACAGGAGGACAAGTTACTGTACTTACATGTGGAAGAAGATGTAATAAAGCATCACCACTTAAAGTCCCAACAGCCAATGCCACAAGGAAACTTAGCAGAAATTTGAAAAACACCCGATTCATGAGAGGCACGAGAATAACCCCCAGCAAAGACAGGAAACTGATGATGGAAATGGCTATAAAGCCACCAACCCAGGCTGTTAAAATAGAGCAAAGGAATATCACACATTTGATAACTTTTAAAGAAAGATTTCTGGAAAGCAGCACAATGCAACATGTAAGATCAAAGAAGTTAAAAAGAAAACAAATTTAATGCAAATAGGCCTATGGTAATAGCACTTTAACTGAGAAACTAAAATGGATAACCTGACTAGTAGTCTTTCAGATAAGGATCATAAGTTGAAAATTCCTTGGGCTGGGGATATAGCTCAGTGGAATAAGCGCTTGCCTAGCAAGCACAGGGTCCTGAGTTCGATCCCCAGTACCACAAA